>PISX010021004.1:0-34604 GCA_004024625.1 Mellivora capensis | reverse complement strand
TCAGCCTCCCAGACTGCCTGGTGGGTTCTGCTGCTCAACTGAATTCCTGTTCCTCTGACTTCAAAGATTCCACCTTCCTCACACCTTTCCTTTTTTACGCCTTTTAAGAAAAGCAGCAGCTCCCTGAAGGATGGATTCCAACATCATCCCTCCTGACGGAGGCTCTTGCGACGGTGCCTGGGACGGCAGCCGTCTCTGCCGGTGACCGAGCCGTGTGAGCGGCGCGCGCGGCCACTTCTCAGCCCAGGCCGGGCGAGGCGCCGCCTCCTGTCCCCCTGCTGGGCTTGGGGTGGGGGGGCTGGTGAGGAGACTGGGCAGCGAAGGGAGAAATTCCTGCTGCTTGGCAGCCGCGGGACTCCGCCCCTGTCATACCTCAAGGGTGAAGGACGGCCGCCACCCTTCTGCTCCTCTCTCCTCCCTCACTGGCTCGTGACTTCAACAGGACGGCCCTGGGAATTCGACAGTCCTCAGAGTAAGGAGAGCAGAGCCCTTCGTGCAGAGCTACACGCAGCAAACTTCCGTAAGAGAGCTAGTCTTCCCGCCACGACGGGTTCAGCGGCTGAGGAGTTTTACGGAGATCCGTTTCATGGTTCTCGGGGCTTGGATTCACATCTCAGAACATCTCCCGCGGATTCCGTGAATGCGTGTGTGTCTTCCACAACGTGCCTAACTTTTAAAATACGGTCCACACACGACACTATGTTGAAATCCGGAAAAAAAAAAAAAAAAGCTGATGTCTGCAAAAAGTGTTTAAAGTGCTTTGGTTTTATTGGTAAAGGATGGTTTTGCGGTGCCAAAAACTCGCCAAAAAGAAACCACACTGGGCTTCAGGCAGATTTCCTCCAAAGAGCTTACCACCTATACACGTACTGGGCGAGAGCGAAGCAGGAGGCATTTGGGGTCACTTCATCCCATGTATGCTGTAGCCTTTTTGCTTATGGGCCTTCCCCATAATTAGGCAGGTGACCTTCTGCTAAAATGCAAGTAACTTCCTTCCTCTTATGACTTTGTTCGTTCAATTTCCTTAAGCTCATGAGAGATCGGAGGTGACACCACATAAATTGTGTCCCTCTGCTACTCAAAAATACTCAGAGGACTCCCCATCTAATTCAGCAGCAAATCCAAGGCCTTTTCAGAGCCCACAAGGTCTGGTCCCCCTAGCAGTATCTCCACCCCTTCCACTGGGCCCAGCTCAGCCTCTCCATTCCAATGGCAGGTACCTCCTTGAAATCTTCCCAAGACAGCATATGCATGCCCCTCTTCTCAGGGCCTTGGTACTTGCTGTACTTTCTGTCTCAAATACTGTGAGGCGCCTGGGTGGCTCAGAGGGTTAAGCCTCTGCCTTCAGCTCAGGTCATGGTCCCAGGGTCCTGGGATCGAGCCCCGCATCGGGTTCTCTGCTCAGGAAGGAGCCTGCTTCTCCTTCTCTCTGCCTGCTACTCTGCCTATTTGTGATCTGTCAAATAAATAAATAATATCTTAAAAAAAAATCTTAAAAAAAAAAATGTTGGGACGCCTGGGTGGCTCAGTTGGTTGGATGACTGCCTTCAGCTCGGGTCATGATCCCGGAGACCAGGGATCGAGTCCCACATCGGGCTCCCAGCTCCACGGGGAGTCTGCTTCTCCCTCTGACCTTCTCCTCGCTCATGCTCTCTCACTGCCTCTCTCTCATATAAATAAATAAAATCTTAAAAAAAAAATGTTGCTTCTTTGGATATCTTTAGGCTTGGTCCCTCACCCCATTCAGTCCCTGCCCACATATCACCTCATGGAAGAAGCCGTTCCTGGCTACCCAAAACGTGGACTACCAACGCCTACTGTCTCCTCATTCCCTCGCTGCATTTCCCTGACCAGAGAGCAAGCTCCGTCTGCGGGGGAGAGGGGCGGTGTCTACCGTCGGCCTCTTCCCCCTGGAACATAACTCCCCTAGCCCAGGACCCGGGCCGTTTGGTTCACTGCAGCTCCTTGGTGCCCAGGTGGGTTCCCGCCAGCCACACGGGAGGTAAGCCCTCGAGCTCCTGCCCAGCTGCCGAAGGAATGAGAGCAGGGACACCTTCATGTAGAGAAGGAGCAGATGTTCCTGCAAATGCAGGGACGGGGAAAGAAGGGAGGGGGTGGGACAAGGTCCTGTCACCCAGTTGGACCACAAGTTGACAAAATATGCTGAGCGACGTGGTATTTAACCAGCCTCTCGGGGTCCACCCGGTACGCGGGTATCAGCACATTCACGCCAGAACTGGGTCAGGGAGCTTCGCCTGGATGCCGGAGAGGACTGGCGTGCTTCCTCTGCTTGGTGGGGCTCCCGGGGAGGAGGAAACGGCGCGTCAGCCTTCAGCGGTTCCGAGGCTGAGCATCAGAAAACAACAAAGGCCAATCACCCCAGCACTGAAGGGACAGAAGAGCGCATACAAGGTCACCAGTCAGAGGACGCCCCCCCGGGGACAGCGAAGTCAGTCATAAAGGTGGTGGTGGACATGAGGCTGGCTTCACGGAGAGATCTAGAGTATCTCGAGTAGACAGAAGGAGAGGAGGAAGTACACAAAGACGTGTTTGTTCCATGTGCAGGAGAGGGAGAGACGCTGATAGCCCGGGGATGCCGGGGGTGAAAGGGTGATGGCGGGAGGTGGGAGTGGAGACGCTGTCATACAGGTGACCGGGCCTGTGTGCTGTAGGCTCAAAAGCCAGCATCCCACACCTTCTCAAGACACTGATTTCCAGCTGAAAGCCTACGGGTAAGATAAGCATAGGAAGCACACAGCGGTAGGCCCATACGTACCCCGCCCCCCTCCCGCCCTATCCCCGTCCCCCACCGTGGGGGAGAGCAGCTCCCGAAACTTCCTGGAGGCTCACCCACACCTGCGTCGGTTCACTGGATCCTCTCAAGACCAGGAGGTGGAGACTAGGATTTCCTAGATGAGCAAACACGCTCTGAGCAAGAGCCTGACCCAAGGTCATCCAGCGGCAAGTGGTGAGGTCCGGATCGAGCTCGGGCAGCTTGGTCAAGAGTCTGTGCCCCCTCAGGAGTACCTCGCCACACAGGGACTTGGGAAACCAAAAATCGGGATTGCCACAGGACCAAGAGATTCGACTTGCTTCTGAATAGGAGAGAGAGTCTGAGACAGGGCATCTGGATGCCACCGTAACAGGATTTCTGGCATGTTTCATGGGCGTGAAGGAACAGAGGTCTGAAGTGAGGGCTGCCCTGGGAAGTGGAACGGACAGAGTGCCAAGACAGCACCCGGTAGGACAGCTCCTCCCACAGCCAGGCAGCCAGACAAGGCCCCCTATGAAGCAAAGGAGGACTTGGGACCCGAAGAAATGGACAAAGGCAGGGAAGGACAACCCCAGGGAGCTGGAACAGTGTGTGAGGAGGCTCTGAGGCGGGAAGGAGGTCTACTCAGAACAGCAAAGGCTACTGTGGCCTAGTGGCTATGAACAAGAGGGAGGGGAAGGTGAGAGGGGGTTGGTCAGGCAGCCAGGGCCAGAAGAGCTGGCTGGATTCATCCAGGACTGGGAACTTCCCAGGAAGATAAAAGGGAAGGCGGAAACAGGAAGGGCATTTAGGGCAGTGACTTGAAAGGTTTGAACTCTGATCCAAGGAGGAAAGCAAAGGTCTACATGGATTGAGGAGGAGGGAAAAGAGGTCCCAGGGCAGTGCTAGGCAGGCGAGCCGGGAGGAGGGACAAGGGCAGGGTGCTGGGGGAGAGGCTTAGGGGCTGGAACATCATTGGTGGCCACAGACCCAAGGTGCCACAGAGGAGGAGAAGGAGAAGGTCCCTGGAAATAAGAGACCAGAGTATGCTGAATGGACCTCCACGCAATTGAGCCCAGATGCATAAAAAGGAAAATGAGAAGCCGGCAGCCAGGGTCGTCAGGGAATCAGGGGACTAGCTGGACAAGGGGAAGGTCAAGGTGACCCTGAATCAGGGGAAGGGTGCTTGACTAGACCGACCCAGTGGGGACGAGACTGACCTTGACCCACACACATCTGTCCTGGCTCCACAGACCTGTTCGGTCTGAGCCACCTCACAGCTGCAATGCATCCAAAATGCTGCAGGACAGGCACGCTGTTAGGACAATGTTGTCTCATAGGAAGCACAATCTGTCCCCCCAGGGCAAAGGCACGCAGCCCCTGTGAATGCCCATTCCTGCACACGTGGAGAAAGGCGTGCAGATGTTCTCTCCCGAACTCCCACCCATCGTCCCTGAAGCACCACCCCCTTTCTGTAATCTCCTCATTTCTAAATTATGCTGATGAGGATGGGGCCTCACAAACACCATTAATAATGAAATACAAGACATGGAGTTCATTTGATAAAATATTCATTAAAGATGTAATTAAATTGGAAAAAAAAAAAAAAGACACAGATTTCTGCATGAGGGAAAACCCTGCAGATCGGAAGAATCGCATCTGTCACCCTTCGGAAGCTTCGGTAATCCCAGCGGTGACGCTGCGCAGGACAGAAATGGACGTGAAGGGGCTGAGAAATGAAACACGCTAAAAACCGTGAACACGACAAAAACTTAACCAAGAACTCCTGTCATTTTCTACTAGAAGAGATCTTTTCCTCCCCCGCAAGGAGAGCAGAATTTATGTTTTAGGTAGATAGTATATACATCTAACTGTACAAATCCCAAGTAACTTAAGATTTCCAACTCGTAGAATGATTTCTCAGGAGCATTAAGTAACTTTAAGGTCAGAAGAAATCTGGTTAAAAATTCATACCTCAAGAACTGAATAGTTTAAAAAAAAAAATTAGTGGCCAGGGCTATGGCACTGGTCCGCCCACAGGTCTTTGTGGGTAAGTTGAGGCTCCACTGGCTGACCTCTGTGTGCCCTCTGGGCAAGAGTTCCCAGAGTCTGCCAAAAGAGACTGTAGAACAGGGCTGTCCCGTGAAGCCCTTTCTCTACCCTCCAAGCAGAAGGCGCAACTCCCTCCTCTAAGCGAACCCCCTCCTCACAAGGAACTCAAAGAAAGCAGAGCTCTTCCCTGGCTGCATCCATCAGTGTGGTATCTACCGAGCGATGAGCCTGCCAGCCCCGGGCTGCAAGCAGGTCTCGGGCTCAGTCAGGCTTCTGTCCCAGTGGCAAGCGAGGACAGAGGCAACGCAGGGCCCTCAGCCAGCCCTGACGAATGAGTCAGTGAGGGAGTGAGCGCGTCTACCCCCAGTCATCAGAGGCCCCCCCAGAGGGGGTTCCTGTGGAAACCTAGGGAGGGCACCCTTTTGAGGGTTTTAGTAGGACAGGCCATGAAGCTCTTGCCCCAGCAAGTCCAGAGTTTTGGTTGAACCCACCACAGTGTCTCAACAAGAAACCATCAAAAAACGTGTCCTCTATAAGCAATGAGGGCAGCCTCAGGATACTTATCCAAAGAATCCACAATCTGCAAATACTATGAAGGTCTTTCAGAACATTTGGTTGTGCAGGGTTACCACAGGGATGTACTGAAGTCAACCTGGGCAGAACAACAGGGTGGGACAGACACGGCCACGAAGAAGTGGCACCAGACACCTCCTACCCGCCTTCCCTCCACCAGCCACTGGTTAGGAAATTAATATGGCTCTGGATGCTGCGTTCGTCTGCTGGTTCTGCTCTCCTACTGGACTTGCCTTTGGCATTCCAGGGCCTTTCTGGGGACCTGAGGAGTAGCCTTTACTAAACTGAATCCAGACCTGGTAATAACGCCCCCAAAGCTCTGGCTCCTGATGCAGGCCTTGAGCGAAACGTCCTCTCCGCAAGTGTGGGCAAAATGAGAAAACACAGCATTCGGTGGCCTAACCCGTTTCAAGTACTCACTTTTGTGTCTGCAGATATCCAAAATTCACACCACCTGCCCGGTTTTCTCTCCCAAGCTCCAGCTAACGTGTCTAAGTTCCCTCAGGTGTCCCCACTTGGATAATTAACAGGCATCTCAAACTCAGCCTGTCCCAACACAGCCCATGATCCTGTCCTCTCCCCCTGAGCTGGCCTTTCCCCCCAGGGTTCCCTAACCCAGAAAATGGCCCTACCCCTCATCCAAGCCAAAACCCTCAGAGTCTATCTTCGCTTCTCCTCTTCTGCCATGACAAAACAATCCCAAACTCTCTTCAGTCCCCTCACGAGTCATTTCTCGATCTGTCCCCTTCTCTTCGTCTCTACCATCCCCACCAGTGTCCACACCACCTTATGTCAGCCCTCCCACCCCCACCACTGCCTGAGCAATTCCAACACCTGAGTGGCCAGGCTGCTCAGTGTACCTTGCCCACCCATCAACACACATCCACCCAGGGACCAAGGTAGTCCTCTGCTCAAAACCCTCCAGTGGCTCCTCACAGCCCTTGGGACCAAAACAAAGCCCTTGCCCTGGCTTTGAAGGCCCCCCATGATGTGACCCTGTGGTCCTCAACATGTTGCTCCAGCTCATTCAGCCACATGAGTCTCCATCTGCTTCCCCGAACACACCACACCCATGATGGTCTTTATTCCTCTTCAGCTCCCCAGCCACGTCCTTGTTTACCTGCCACTGTGCCAGGGAAGCCCACCCTGACTCCTGAGACCAGGGAAGGCCCCTCATCATATGCCCCTTCTACCTGTCTTCTACTTGTCTCTGTGTCTGTTTCATGTCTTCTCAGGTAGATCGTTAGCTTTGTGGAAATTAAAGACCACACTGGTCTTATTCCGAGCTAAAGGATCTGGGTTCATTCAGTTTGCGCATTCACTAACTGGCCAGTAACTTTGGGCCGGTTCCTCATCTTCTCCAGATCTTAGTTCTCTCATCTGTAAGATGGAAACATTTAAATATCCGCTTGTCTAATCCAGATGGTTTCTGGAAAGGACAGGACAACTGAAGTAAGGACAGTCTAAAATTTGTTAAGCTCTTTACAAAACTGTGAAGGATTTATTATCGTTGCTTTTCATGATACTGACACAGTCTCTGGTGCTTGTTAATATTTTTTGTTGCAGATGATGACTGAAAAAAAAAAAACAAAACCCTGAAGTGCATTAAGTTTGCTTTGGGATTTTTTTTTTTAATGATACCCATTCTTATCATTATAGGGTGTCACAAAAAATTGGGTAAGGAATCCCTGCCTCCAAGACAATCAAGAAAAGCGAAGTAGGAGACAAGGAGGCTACTGATAAACCACAGGATATAACCCATCGGAACAGGGAGCCATCTTGTCTTCCAAGAGGAGAAAAACCCAGAACAGAGGCCAGGAAAAAGTCAGTGGGAAAGGCCTCCTCTCTCTCCTCTGCATGAATTCCTCTGGCTAATGTCCTGGCCACAGGGTTGTCCCTATTTTACCAGGAACTGAGACCTTTCCCTCCTCTCCCCAAGGAGTTCACTATGTGGCAAGGTTGCTCAGGCGAGTTCACTCTCCAGGGTTTTCCAGAAGAGTGAGCTTCCTGGCCTATTCCACACAGATCCTACATGCAGTATGGGGGTTCCTCTGGTCCCAAACCACAGCTGAAAATGAGGAAGAGAACAAAGAAGTAGAAGGTTCAGAGGTGGGAACTCAGGGTCGGGGCTTGGACAGGTCTTGGTGACTTTGAATGTTCTTACCCGGGCCCTCTGACCACCTGCCTGTGTAAGCTTCAGTTTCCTCCTCTGTGGAGCAAGGAGAACGTGGCCAACCAGGCCTCCTTCCCCAGGCAGCTGTCAAGGTGACCCAGGAGGATGTAGATGCCCTTTCAGAAGGGACAACCCCGCATGCTTGCACTAGGCATCTGCTGTCCTCACCCGTGTGGCTCTCCCCCGGGCAGGGACTGGCTGCAGCAGGCTAAGTCTCAGCCCCCAGTCCCATGGGAAATCCAGCTCCCCCAGACAAGGTCTTCACACACTCTCCTCCTCAAATCAGGTGTTCAGTTCATGAGACACCAAGAGAAGCACATTCAGGAGGTAGACTCACAAAGCAGGCTTTGATGATGCTGTGATGAAAATAGGTCAACCTGCTTTAAGATTCAAACATGGCCTCATCCCAGAGTCTTTAAGTCAAATCTTTTTTTTTTTTTTTAAAAGACAATGACTATTTTTCCAGCATTAGGACTGTAAGTGGGCCAGCCACATCTGTTAAGAAGCCACTCTATGCTACCCACTATGGATGCACGCCCCAGCCTGACTCCCAGGACCCTGGCTCCCTGAGTGCAAATCCGTCTCAGATGACGGACAACAGGCTCGGGAGGGACGCCACCCCAGAGACTTTCTGGGCAGGCCGGAAGCCGTGCTCAGCGTTGTCAGCCCTGTGTGTCACCTTCCTGGCTCTATTAATTAAGCTTCGTTTATGAGGCAAGCATTCCAGCAGCAGTGGAGGTGTGAGCAGACAAAGGCCGGTGAGGACAGCAACTCTGACCCACATTAAAAATGAATAGTGAATTAGGCAGCTGAAATGGACACCTCCCATTCCCCTCCAAGTTTTAAAGAAGTGGAAGTAAAAAGAGAAGGCATGAATTAAGCTTTTCATTCTTCAGAAGAGCCTGGAGCACAGACACACATTGGGGATCTTTGCCTATTGAAACATTGTATTTTTTTCCCCAAGTCCCTCCCACCACCCCCAGAACCAAGAGCCTCTCACCGAGACATCTAGGCAGCCTGGCAGAGCGGGAAGGCAGGCACACTTTGCAGACACACTCTGTTCAGTCTCTCATTAAGCAAATACAACAGGACTACCATTCCAGCAATCCACTGACAAACAAATCTTCCCATCTTCCAAGCATGTCTAAGAAGAGATCGTCTTTGGCCTTCAAGAAGTTTACAGTTAAGCTGCGGAACAAAACCCACAAGGCAATACAAAGCACGAGGAGGCCATCAGAGATGAGCTCCCTGACAACTGGGACCGAGCCTGCTTTCTTTCTGCATTCCTGTCCGAGGGCCTAAAAACGCTGGTTGGCAGAGGGATGGATGAACAGGCAGATGATGGACAGAATAAACCGGATGTCGAAGATGGAAACGTTCTTTAGTGGTAATGACTCTGCAGGTCTGAGATAGCAGAAAGAACATATGGACATCTCTCCAGAAGCAAGGGCATGGATCCAACCACCCCTCCACCCCCCACCAGCTCCCAACTCTAAACTTCTTAGAACACCAGGTGTTAGCTTGCATTATAAAAAGCTCCTTGGAGGTAGGATGGGTGTGTATCTGTTCATGGTCTCCCCTGTTGGACGATCAGTGACGACTGAGCAGGTGAGAATGGGGTGGGGGGAGTCGGGGGGCCGGGTGTGTGGGAGTGACAGCATGCGTTTCCAGATTCCACCTGGATCAGGGCTTGTCAGACTTGACTTGTCACCTGGAAGCACTATATGCCATAGTCACTGTCTTCCTAAGTGAGGCCCAAGCCCTTCATAGTAGAAGCCAAATGATCTCCTTGTGCTTTCCCAAACAGGAAAAAGAGGACTCTGACAGAGTACAGAGGAAGCCGTGCTCCTGCCTCCGTCAGGAGGACAAATGACCCTGGGGGACAAATGACCCTGCCTGTCCCACTCCTTATAGCTCCCCGATGGGCCCCAACTTGCACACCTGCTTAAGAGAATGCCAAGGCAGCTGCCAGCGGCCCTCCCCTCCCACTGGCAGAGCTCCCAATTACAACCAGTACAGGCACCAAGCAGAGAGGCCCCGAGGAGGGTCCCAGCTGGTGGTTTTGCAGTCACGGGAGTCCTTCCACTTCCTAAGACACACTTAGGCTGCCGCTGTCACCAGTCATTCTCAAATCAAGGGGTGGGAGGAGATGAGGTTCCCAAGCATGCCCCCCATTTTGCAATAGGCCAAGAGGTACATTTGTGTCTAACCCTACACCTGTGGAGCACGGGGCTGAAGAGCCCTTCTGGGAGAAGACAGCTAGAACTGCACTTGTCAGATTCTGGGCAGACAGACCCAGCCCTCAGCGGACTGGCGGGATATGCCAAGACCCATCCCTGAGAGGAGAAGGGAGGGACCAGGCAGGGAGACAGGCATTGGAGAGGTCTGCTCCCCACAGGGCCAGCCTCAGGATCCCACGAGTGGCCAGCCGGCCTGAAGTGTCCACCCTATCACAGGTCAACGCGCATGTGCAGTGAGAGCCCAGGTCAACACTACTGTATTTCCTAAACAAGAGTCACCATACGTGTCCAAGGCTGAGTTCTGGGCGCGGGAGTGGGTTGGGGGTGGACAGAGAAAAGGACAAGACTCAGTCCTGCTCATCGGGACCAGTCTAAAGAGATGGGTGAGCCATGCGTGAGAAGGATGAAGCCTCCGAACTTTCTCCCAATCACTTTACAGGATTTGAGTTTTGAAATAAATTGTCAAAATCCATTCACACACTAACCTTCCTCTCCTTGAATATAAGGTGCACGTCCTCTCAAGGGTTACAGAGACCTCTGACAATTGGGGGTGAGGGAGTACACACAGATACAAAATTATGCACGTAATTTCAGGCAGGTGCCAGACACCTTGATCCCCACTGGCAGGCTCCTAAGGAGGCCACAGATCCCAGGCCAAGAGACCTGTCCCAAAGGAAAGCTAGCTGCGCCAACTTGCTGGACTATTTGCACCAACATCACTGTAGCAGGAATGGGGTGGGAGACCACATGTCCCCCAAGTCACAGCTGCAAAGGGGAAGACTCAACTTGCCTCTACTGAGTGCCAGAGCCCAGGATTCCTGGAGTTCCCTCTTGGCTGACCCCAGCTGCGGATTCATCCCAACACTGCTCATCTCCTTACTCTTTGCTCTGGCTGAAGTCCTTTCCCTGCAGCCTCCAAGGGCTCAAGCCTTGACCATCCTTTCTAAGTCAAGCTCAAATGTCCCTCCTTCAAAAGCCTTGCCTGCCCATCTCCCTATTGCTGGGAACCATGAAGGCCTCCTGCCTCTGAAGATCCAGAACACTCTCTCTGCCCCTCTTTCGGGTCCCCAGCCACTTTATCAATTGAGCTATAATTTTCCTATATACACGTTCCCCATCTCTTCAGACTCAGATCCTTAAAGCCAGGGAGTTCCCAGAGGCAGAATCTGCCACAGGGTAGCCTCACTGGGGACCTCAGACATGAAATCTTTGCTGGTCGGGAAGAGATGGCTCAGTCATACGGCCACAGAAGGTGGAGGAGGGGGGGAATGGAGCTGTACACCTGTGAGAGGGAGGGGAGGACCGCCTCAAAGAAGAAGGACCCTTCCCACTGGGCTTGAAAGGCGAGGCACGAGAAATGTTAGAATATTTACACGAGCAGCAAAGAATATATTCCCACCAAGACTAGAATGTTAAATCCAACATACAGAGTCTGCACACCACACAAATGGTGATAAGCAGAGGGAACCCCCAGATGTTGATGAGCACGGAGTCAGCATAATGTTGTGAGAACAGTCACAAGGCTCTCCTGGAGACAGCTGTTCCCAGACACCCAGATGCCATCCGGAAACAGAAGAACACCCACAAGCCTGGAGATGCGGGCAAAACTCACCGAGCACTGACTTATCTGCCAGAAGAGTCCGGCCAATGGACCTCCAGCCATTTGCACTTTCACCCATCAGCAGGGCATGGAGGAGAGCAGGCCAGAAGACAGCAGGCAAGGTCTGGAGGTCCAGCTCTGCGATCATCCAGCCCTGGGGCCCTGGGCCAGTTTTTCCGCCCTGAGCCTTACTTTCCCTATATTTAAAAATGAGGGTGTTCAAAATTATAGCTCAGAATCCTTCCAGCCCTGAAGTTCTAGAAATCTATTAAATATTTAGCAAAATCCTGCAGTCTCACACCAAACTAGGCCCTAAGCCACTTACAGGAAAAATGCTAAGACAAGGCTCTTTCTTCTCACGTGACTGATCTTTGCTATGGACTGTTTGTGCCTCCCAGAAATTCACATGTTGAAGCCCTTATACCCAGTGTGCTAGTGTTTAGAGATGGGGTCCTTAGGAGGTAGTTAGATCATGAGGGTGGAGCCTTCACGAATGGGGTTAGTGCCCTTGAGAAAAGACAAAGAGATGATCTCTCTCTCCCCTCCCCCCACCACCAGGTGAGAACGCAGCTAGAAGGCATCCACCTACATACCAGAACGCAAGCTCTCACCACACACCCAATCTGCTGGGACCTTGATCTTGAACTTCCCAGACTCCAGGACTGTGAGAAATAAATGTTGTTTAAGCTCCCCTGGTTCTGACTTTTGTCATAGCAGCCTGAACTAAGACAGCATTTACTTCAGAAAATGAAAGGAGGGTGCCTGGGTGGCTCAGTTGGTTAAGTGACCAAGCCAAGCCTTCAGCTCAGGTCATGATCCTGGAGTCCTGGGATCGAGTCCCACATCGGGCTCCCTGCTCAGCAAGGAGTATGCTTCTCCCACTGACCTCTCTCTTCTCATGCTCTCTCTCTCTCATTCTCACTCTCTCGCAAATAAACAAAATCTTAAAAAAAAAAAAAAAGAAAAGAAAAGAAAAAGAAAATGAAAGGGTACAAAAGCAATTGTTCGGTGACTGGAATCCTCTCATGTGTGTATTTCCTGTGTGTGTGCACCTGTCTGGGAAAGGTTCTAACATAATCCCTGAGGTTAACAGGGATTATCTCTGGGCTACCTCTTTAGGGTAATTATAGCTTTCCTTTTTCTCTTTTGTCTGATTTCTAAATTTTCTACACTGACAGTGTATCCGGTGTATTTATCCACTTATTTAGGTAAAATAAAGCCCCCAGTTCTCAGGGAGGGCTGGGAAGGAGGTATATACGCATTAGCCACAATCCACCATATCAGGATTCCATCATGTTTTGGTAACCAGGTCCCCATGAGCACAAGACTAAACTTGAACCAAGCATTTCACATCTGTTCACTCCTCTGAGCAGCAAAATGGCCCCAAGACAAGCAGGGCAGTGACTGGGAGCCCCATTTACAAAGTAGGGCTCTGCTAGGCCCAGACAGGATATCTAGCCTACTTAACCAACATCTCCAGACTGGTTAGTGGCCAAGTGTGGACTTGGCTGCAGACCTTCTAACTCCTGGCCAGGGCACTCTCCTTTACCTGCTGCCACTCACTTCTTCCCTCAATACCAAAAACCAAATGACCACTGTGTGTCCATCACTGTGTGAAGCCCTAGAGGGAGGGGGAAAGGAGAGGGGGAGGTCTTTAAGTCTCAAGGAACTTGGAGACATCCACACATGATTCTTAGAAATGAGCTTCTAATATGTAAGAAAAACAGGCCTATCTATTCATTTATTCTTTTGCTCAAGTATTTATTAGTATCTGCTATGTGTCGAGGCTTGCATGTAGCAATGGGGAATAAACGCAGAGCAAAATAGAAATGGGCTCTGCTTTCACAGCTCTCTGTGCCCAAAAGAGCCAAGTAAGGCTATGAGGGCACTTTAGCCCAAAGCCGACCCTGCACCTAGAAATCACAATTCACTCTACAGATGGTCCATGTCCCTTTCTTCAGAGAAAATAGGATTAACTCAATTGCACATTTATTTATTCCCCAACAACCAGCACCTACTGTGCACAGAGCAAGGTACATGGTGTCAGGAGAGACACCAAGGAGCTGGCCAAGGGTCTCCAAGCACTTTCTTCGCTGTGCCAGGAGATGATCGTAACTGACCAGCCCTGCACGGTGGCAGAGCACCACTGATGAAGCAGGAGCACCCAAATGAAATCAACTACATCCCCATCGAGGCAAGAGAGCAGAGCAAGGGGACTCTTCTCTTTCACCTCGAGAACTACATGAGCCTCCCATTCATGACATTATGGATTCCTCCACAAGCCCCTTAAAAAAGCAACAGACAGAGACTCTGTTTTTAGGGGAGGACACATGTGGATGGCACCACATCACTCCTTCCACAGGAAAGATGCACAAGTCAGAGAAAGCCATGGTGGGTGACCTGATGTGGGGCAACACCTCGAGGGCAGGAAAATTTGCAGGCGCCTCTGTACTCCCTCGAGCCCATTTTTTATAAAAACATAAAAGGCGTGCTAACCTGTCCACGAGACTGTGGTGACACCCCTTCATCTTTTCACAAGACCCTCCCAGGGCCCTCCAGCCCTGAGCTCCTTCCTCCATCCCAAGACGCCCCAGCACAGCATCTGGGACCCGGATGGCACTGCCTTGACCTCGTGTCCTTGCCCAGAAGTGTTCAGTCTGTTGTCTGTACCAGGCAGGAAGCAGAATACAGTGTCGAAGAGCCTGACTGGTTTCCGGTCAAAACCCTGTGCCCTTCCCACCCCACTTCTCAAAGCCCTGCTTGCTGCCACCCCAAGTTAAGGGCAACCCTGATTTACTTGAAGGGTGTTTTCAAAGATCACTAGGTAAATACACGGTTGTGTTATCTTAATTTTTATGTTAAGTGAACCAGAAGAAATAAATTCCTTCATGAATTTCTGCAGGAGACAAAATAACCACTTCCGAAACCTCAGAAAGGAGGTCATTTTCCAAATAAGGTTTCCTGGCTTGGATGTCATATATCAGGCATCCTTAACTGGGGTGTCCTATAATAACAAGGTCTTTTAAGTAAAAGAAACCAAAAAAGGAAACTACTTAGGAAGATGCTTGAAAATTAAATAAGGAAAGAGAAATGTGATTATGATTAACTGAAGTTCAAGTTGTGATTTACTGTTTTTAACATGATTACTTGGTCCATCTGTTGGATTCCAGAATGCCTCAGAATGTCTTTTCTGGTTATTTTACATTCATCGAAGGAGCCTGCCAATGTCAGCTTTCGCTTACTGTTGAGAGCAAAAATATTAAGACAGTCTTCTAAATTTCAGTTTGGAAAACCAGCCTTATCCACCAGAAGTCCTCCGGCTCAGAGGGTAGTGCTGAGCTAGAGAAGCCCCGGAGAGGAGAGTTGAGGCTAACTGTGGGTCCTCCCTCCCCCTGCCCATCACATTTAGTCTGTCGCCCAGGCCTGGCCACAGGTGTCCCATGCATTCCCCTACCCCCGGCCCCATCCTCCTACACCTGCCCTCACCTGGGCCCCCCATAGCTCTTCCTCAAAGCTATCCAAACGGCTTCCCAACTACTAGCCTCCTCGATCTCCTCTACTCCAGCTGGACGTGTCCTGAAGCCCGGCTAGACGGCTAGCACGTGACCCCTCCCTGCAGGCTATGTAACTTGCAGAGCCCAGCACAAAATGAAAAGCACTAAGAATTTCTAGAGGCTAACAGCAGAGCAGCAACCAAGGTGGGGCCCTGCACAGCTGCATAGGTCACACGCCCGTGAAGCCTGCCCTGCAGAGCCAGGGCCTCCAGAATCACGGCCACACTTCTGACTCTGGCATTCAAGGTCCTCTATTGCCTGGCTCCACCCTAACTCCTGCCTGTAAACCTCCAGCTCCAGAAACATTAGTCATTTCATGTAATCCTCCTCCGCTGTCCCATCTCTATGCCTCTGCGCATACCTTGTGAATAGGAGTGGACTGATCCCTACTCCGTGCCCTCTCCAGACCCAGCACAGACATCTGTCTCTGAAGAAGACCCACCTGTGACTCTTGGTGAAGTTCTTCCTCTACTAGAGCAAGGGCTGACTATAGGTCCTTGAATGCCCAGTGCCAAACACAGAGCCTGGCGGACAGTGAGCCCCAAGAAAGAATGGATTAGTTCCCTCTCCCTCACCTGGCCTTCTGGGCCACCCCCTCTTACTCCCTAAAGCCCATGCCTACAATGCCACACCCTACCTTCAAGGCTCAGCTCAGATGTCCCCATCAGCTCTCCTGTATTCTCCCAGCTGGAAAGGGTCCTGCTCTAGTCCGTTCTCCTCATTGCCTCCCCTCTTCCTCTTATAGAGTACCCCCCTGTATCCTACCTTATAACACACACGTCGGATTGGCTATATATACCTCAAGAAAGGGGCTTTTTCTTGTTCTCTTCCATGTTCTCAGAACTTCTGAGTGTTCTGAATACGGCAGATTCTCCATTGACTGAATAACAAAAACAGATTAAATAACACTTCCCTCTACCATGCCACGCCCCTCAAAACACTTCAAGGCTGGGGGTAAGTAAAATTCAAGGTTTATAGAAGTCTTAAAGGTCGAACCACCTCACTAATGTTAAAATGCTTTTAGAAGCACTGGAAAGCAGCTTCCTCCCCCTGGGAAGTGAAGGGAAGAAGAGAAAGGAGAGTGGGGAATTCTCTCTGCTGGGTGCTGCAGGCCTCCCACCACGAGAGCCACTGCTGCATGTGGGGGATGCCTCTTCCTCCTGTGGTTTGGGAAACAGGGTCTCCACGCTCTGGCCACTGGAGGGCCAGAAAGCTCTGTCCCCCTGACCACAGTGAAAAGGACAAGAACTCAGAGGCCACCATGGGATTTCTCTCATTTTTCTATTGGAAAAAAACTTTCTTTGGGCTGTGTTGCCAGGTTAGTAAGATAGGAATTTGGGGCTGCCAGTGGTCCTCTCGCCCCCACACTGGAACAGAAAGTCACGTGGAGAGCAGCACTACTGAGAGTGAGAGCCCCCTCCCCAGCACCGGGGCCAGCTGCGCCCTGGCATGCAGCCTGCCCGAGCTAGCAGCTCCCCGTCCTGCAGAACTTGAGCTGGGCTCTGTCTCCTAAAACTCAGGGGGTCTGAAGGAGTCCACGTCCACTGGACAGAGGCGGAAGCGGAGTCTGCAGTTTGGTCAGCACACAGGCCACAATGCCAGGAAAGAATGGACCCCCGCGGCCCACGTCTGGGGACCCTGAGACAAGGGAGATCGAGCAGTGGCTGCGCCCCACGGGCAGCCCCGACAGCAAGATGACGCCGAGGAAGTGGCCTCGGGAGCTCCACCGGTGACATGATTCAGAGTAACACGCCCTGACAAAGCTCTCACACAGGTGAGCGGTGTACGAATCCATCAGTTCTACTTAGTCAATCAAATGAAGAAGTGAAAGCTGAGTGGGTAAAGGGCCGTACTCCTTCACGGGTGACAGGGTCCATTCCAACTGGCTTGTGCTCGGACCAGCCAAGGCCCAGCAGATGGCAGAGGCCAAAATAAAAACGGCCGTCAAAGCCAGTTAGACACATCCAAGGATAATGGGAATAATGGCTCCATGATAGCTTGTTAGTGTAAGTTCTCCATACTGGAACCACACCCCAGATTGTTAAATGATGGCAAGAAGGGGACCCAGGCCCCCCCTGGAACACCCCCCACCCCAAAAATCCCACTCTTTGTGTCAGAGCGCTGAATGGGAAAAACCATCAGTCTGACGGAGAATGGAGATTCACATGTTCTTACAAGAAAACCTTACAGAAAGCAAAGACTCTCTGAACACACGGTCACCTTTAGGATTTCTGCACACTGAAGATCTCACTAAGAATCATCACATCCACAGACTTTTATTTGAATCCATTTAAAATTTAAGAGGATACCCTCACCAAAAAAAGCTCACTGGTCATTATTTTAAGAAAGCAGATGGGGGCCCCTGGGTGGCTCTGTCAGTTAAGTGTCCAAACTTTGATTGCAGCTCTGGTCACGATCTCAAGGTCGTGAGGTCAGGCCCCATGCTCAGCAAAGAGTCTGCCTGAGATTCTGTCCCTCTCCCTCCTTCTCTGCTCCTCCCTCTGCTCACATGCTCACTCTCTAAAGTAAAAAAATAAAATCTTAAAAAAAAAAAAACAACAACAAAGAAAGCAAGCAAGCAAGCAGATGGACCTACAGGTCAAACTTTAGGGCCCTCTTCTTATTTTTACGATGTAGCAAATGTCAGTGGCCTCCCACTTCTTGAGCCACTGTTTGGAAACAAACAGTACTTCCCAACTGAAAGACAGTAGTAACCCTCCACCAGCATGTGCCTGGCCAGAAACAAGATAATCCACGAGAATGAAGCAAAGATGCAACAGGGACCATTAGCCTGGTCATTTCTCAGTGGTGAGAGGGAAGCGACCACGAGACACGAAAATATCCTCCCAACTAAAACCCGACAGATGGCTTTGGGAAAATAACTAAGGTTTTCATCTATTTAGCCATTTGTAAGCTTAATTTTAAGAATAAGAAAAATGGCCAATTAAGGCATATTCTTCCCCTTCCCAACACTGGAAGGTTCTCTTAAGGACTTCTCATCAGAAGATAAAGGAGAGCATTGTGCTGGGGGTCAAGTATTATCGATACTGCAATTAACAACCTAATACCAAGTCTCAGCAGGAGTGATTATAAGTGTCTAGCACCCTTTAACATAAAGAGAATGGACCGGTGATTTTAATGGACATCAACTAGTTAAAAATCTATCAAAACAGATTAAACCAACTGGTGTGCATATTTACTCTCATGAAGTAACATTTAATGACCTAAAAGGACACTACCAGATTTCTACCAGGCTGGGTAATCCTAGGAGCTTAGGTAACACTGAACGCCATCTGACACCAGCAAAATGATGCCGGACCCTGGGCCCTGCCGGGCTGTGCACCATGGCCACATCTGCTGAAACTCAGGAGTTCCCTGACAGGTACTAGCATGTCCAGTGAAGGCAAGAAGCAAGTCAAACAACAAATGAGTCGAGCTTGAAAACAGAAATGAACATAACCCACCGAAATCCAGTTCCTGTCTGTCCCTGACAACACCAAACAGGAAGCTGGTCTGAACCACAACCCCACCCCATACCCCAAATCTTCTGCCTTCTGCTTCACCCTCTGCCACACAAAGATCTTGTGCCTCCACAGATACTTCTGTGAACCCTCCCCTGCCCTCCACCTGCCCCTGCCCCCCAACCCCCACACACCGAGCTTCTCCCTCTCCGCACAGTTCCCAGGGCCTTCTTGTGCAGAAACAGGTTGGGGTTCGGAACACCAACAGTAGTCAGGTAGGGACAGCTCCCCCTGCAGGATGGTGCTGTAAGCTTCAGAAGGCCAGGCTTGTGCTCGAGGGCCCCCAGAGCCCTCCGGACCAACACAGCATCAGGCACAGCATAGGTGCAACCGTAACATTGGGGAACACAACAGAGAAGATCCCAACCCTCGATATGCCGGCCCTACGCTTCTGTCTTAAGATGCGAGTGGGGTCATGAACAAAAGACACCAGGGCAACATCACCTAGGAATCCGGGGCAGGGGGTATGTTAAGAGAAGGGCAGGAACCTGCCATGCGAACTTGAACAGGAAGTCCCTAAGATGGCGAAGTGCACGAAAACATGGATTTCCATGGAATTCAACAAGCTCACGAGAAGAAATTCTGATGGGCTTGAAATGAGCCCCTCCTTTCCATCCATTCGGGAGAACTTCATAGCCCATGATTCTGACCCCCACTTAATATTTTGGGTTCCCTGTAATCTGGTTTACTTTAGAATCAAAAATAAACGCCACCCTGCCGTCAACGGAATCTTCTCCTAAAGGGTTAATGAGAACAGAACCAAGAGAGGCAGGGTGGTGGTGGGGGGAGGTGTTCCCCCCCCCCCATCACACGAGGCCAATAAGAAAGGAACACTTGCTTTTGCATCATGCCTCAAGCTCGAAACATGAGAGCCACATCCTCTGACGGAGAGAAGGCACACGGGTGCTCACGGAGGAGAGAGGTCCCCCACCGGTTACAACAGGCTACATGGAACAGGTGCCACACACCTGAGCATCTTTGCTTCAGTTACCTGGCCTCCTGAGAGGCTACTCAGATACCTCTTCTCAGCCTCCCTCCTCCTGGCACAAGGCAGTAAAAGGAACACTGGGCGCCAAGTCAAGAGACCTTTACTGTAAACCTGCTTTTCACTCATTCAGTTCCTCACTTATTCTTGGATTCGTTCATTTCAGAAAGTAACAAGCAAATGGTGGTGATGTTTGTACAACAATGTGGACACATGGAATGCCGCTGGGCGGTGCACTTAAAAATGGTTCAAGTGGTACGTGTTATGTATATCTCACCACAACAGGAAAGTGTGTTGAGTGCCCACTCTGTGCCCTTCAGGGAGCATACATTATTCATGCAAGTATCCTCTCCTTCAACCAACACTTACAGAGGGCCCGTGTGCCCAGAACTATTCCCAAGAAACTGGGCACACAGCACTGGAAGAACAGGAAACAGAACAGAAACTCATCGAGTGTTCACTCTAGTGGGGGAGACAGACAAAGAAAAAAGAGATAAATAAGTAGGATGTGTCGTATGGTAGGTGGTGGTAAGTACAAAGGAGACAAATAAAGCAAAGAAAGGCACTGTGAAGTGTTGGGGCATGGCAAGGGGCAGGTGCAATGTAAGACAGATGGGCCAGAGAAATCTTCACCAAACGGGTGACTCTGGGTTAAGATATAAAGAAAATGACAGTCAACCATTAAGATATCTGAGCGAAAACAAAACAAAACACAAAAAAACAAACAAAATAAAAACCATTCTGGACAGAGAGCCCAGCAAGTGCCAAGGCCCTGGGGCATAAGCAAGCCTGGCATGTTTGAGGAATGGCAAGGAGACAAGCGTGGCTGGAGTAGGTCAAAGGAAAGAGTAATAGGAGATGAGCTGGAGACAGAGGAGGATTCACATGGGTGAGCAAAACGAACATTGGCCCTTCCCTGTCAGTACAGGAAATAACCAAATTAACAAATAAACAACTTCTATCAAGAAAATAAGTTGGGCCCAGTGATAGAGAAAAGCATGGGGGAACTTTTTAGGTAGAGGAATTAGCAAAGGACAAAAGGAAGGGACTTTTAGAGTAAGAACTCGTGGATAAAAAGGAGCTTCCAGGTGGGAGGAATGGGTTTGAAAGCTCTGTGGTCATCAGAACTTAACAAAAACAAAATAAAACCCCAAAACTTATTACCTGAAAGAATCTAAAATGATGTTGTGGCTGAAACATCACAGGCAAAAGAGGGAGAAAACAGGGATGTGGGAGGGAGGTAGAATCACACAGAAGCCCAAGCTCAATTCACAGAAGGGTCTATCAACGGGTACTTAGGTGAATGAATATGCTCGGGTTTGTTTCAAAAAGGCCACCTGGCCACTGTGTGGAGAAGAGAATGGAAATGCAGAAGATGATCACAGTTTAGATAAGGGAGGTGGGAGCAGAGACATGGAGAGCTTCAGAATAAATTCAGAGACAGGCAGCATAAGACTGTCGATGATCTGACGGTAGGATAGGGATGGGAAGGAATCCAAGACTTGTGCGCTCAGCACCTGGGTGGATGGGATGCCATCAGCTGGGACAGGGAAGGCAAGGGGGCAGCCAGGCCAGGGCAGGGAGATGTGGGTTCCACTGGAGGTACCAAGCTTGAGATGCCCTGGCTACATTAAACTCAAGGTTACTGACAGGTCAGGGGTAGACCTATCAATTTAGGACTCACTAGCAAACAACATATTAAGAGGTAGAGATGATAGACAAAAGAGCTTAGAGATCTCAGTCAGTCCACAGGCTGAATATTAGGGTTTTTTTTTTCCCTCTGTAAAACCAGGGTGATGTCTAAGGCACTTCCAGGGAGTTTTATGAGTCCCAACCACTCAGGGTCAGAAGTCCCCCAACCCCTTGTTACTTAGACAGTATTTATCAAGCAGGCCTGGGACCAGCTATGATTCTTTCTGCCCGGTCAAACCAGAAGAGCTTGGAATTCACGATCAATGTCACACACGGGTCATGCTTTCAAGTAAGCCTTTGCCATAAAGCTCATTGTCTTTTATAGAGAGACACTTAAATTGGGGAGGTCCCACAAAGCCAAAATTCTGTTCTTGTTTAGCGTTCATGGTTAACCCAGGCACACACCTGCAGCCGTGGGTCCAATGGAGAAATGCCGCTATGAACCCGTGAAAATTGGAGCCCCTTTTTCCAGCCTCCCCGCCTACACCCCAGCCTCTCTGCCAAGAGAGTCTCTCGTGACTCATAGAAAAGCCTGTGGGCTCTTGGCCACACCTCCAGTCGGTACAACTATTCCCAGCCACAATTTCCCAGTAAACAGTCCAGAGAACTGGGCAAGTCGATCGATAGATACAACATTTTCCGGCTATCCCACTGCTGCCATCCCCGCCACGAGGTGCAGACCAGGTGCTTGGTTTTCGGTGGAGGGGGGAAGTATTTGTGAATGGTTCCACATGTCTTTCTGTCTGAAGCCCGAGTCTGCTTTGCCTTCTTCCCCAGAATCATCTGTCCTATCACCAAAGAGAAGCCCACAGCCAAAGGAGACCCATCTCCAAAGCAAGAGTCAGACGTGAATGGTTCAAACACTTGCCCACAACACGCTTGGTCCAAAATCTCCCTCTCCTGTCTGCCAACGTATGAGCCCCCATCTTGACCCACAGTCCACAAAACACCCAAACTATAGTGGTAAATGAGGATCAGATTTAGGGCATCAGGGACCCTGGGAGCACAGGGAAGCTGCACGGTGATCACCAGACGCGCCCCAATCCTCCCAGGGGCGGCTATGGACTCGCCTGAGAACCACCCACTTGCCCTTAACGGACCTTTAACCTTAACGGACCACGGTCCTAAACCCCATCATGAGACACAACCGTCAACGCCCCGCTCCAAGCTCACATTTTCCAGGAAGTCTTCTCTGACCATGTTTGACGTTCGCTAAACACGCTCTGTCTGAACTTACAGCCCTTAAATGGGTTCTGCTCATTCGGCACTTACCACACACTGCTCGGGGGCACGCACTAGACGGTCTCTCGCACTTGATACTTTGTTTTTAAATTACCACTCAACAGTGTGTGCGAGCCCATATATGGACATGTGGACACCCGTGGATAGGTGTGTTGACATGCACTTCCTCCCATTCACTCAGCTTCTTTTGAACTGGAGCCACCTGTAATCCTTCTTATCCAAACAGGTACAATCAATCAATCCATTATCCTGAAAGTGGCTACTGTTGACATTTAGGGATCAAAGCCAAATGCCGCCTTAAGATATTTTTAAGCCTGTGTTATGTCTGTATTTTGTAACATCACTTTTACTTTCTATAGCTTATAGGTCAAGGGTAATCAATATAGAAATTAAGGTAATGTGTCTAAGGTAAAGATAAGCAACCAAGTACTTATTGAGCACTCGCCGTACACTTGGAATTATGCTCCGTGTGCATATAAAGGCATTTTAGGAAGAGCCTCCCCCACAAAACGAGTTCCTTTCTCATTAATTAGGAGATTCAATTCCTCTAGAACATTCCATCCTGAAGTACTCTGATTAAGTAAATTTTACCCAAAGGCAGCCCTTGAACTTTGGAGCAGAATACATTCCTGAAAAAGACTCTAAGTTGAAGCAATGTAAATCAAATGTAATTTTTACCACAGAAACAATGTTTCATTAAACAATTACGTTTTTGACCAAAGACCAACTGCCACCATTTAAAAAGAAAAAGAGAAAAATTTTTTCTTTCGGAAGTTTCAGAATCACAAGTCATGCTAAAGATCACCTCTCCAGCTAAGGACAGGAACCCATGATGGTGATATTTAGCCAAATTATGCTCGATGCGTTCCTTATCTTCAGCAATTCCTGCCAGCAATCTTAGGATACAAACAGCATGTTACTTTACAATGAGGACACTGAGGCCTGGTGTTGCTACGTTTTGACAAAGGCTCTGTGGCTATTCAGTGGCCCAACAAGAATTTAAACTCAGAACTATCTGGTTCTAGAAGCAAAGATCTTTCTACAGCTCCAAATGGCCTCCCTGAATCAATCATAAGGAATATACTTAATAGTGCCTATTAAATTGTTTGATTTCAGTTAAAGAGGGCTATATGGAAACAATGATATCATTTTGCCAAATGGATTTATTAAGAGGTTTCCAAGACCAGGGCCAGCGATGAGGAGGTAGAGCACCAGTGGATGTAGGAAGAGTGAAGACTACACATGAGAACATTGACTTATCACGGTCTGCACTGAATACTGAGACCTAACAGTCACTCTTAGGTGCTGTGCATGCCGCGGTAAACAAAAAACCTCCCTTGCAGAGCATTCATTCTAGTGGAAGGTACAAAGATGACAGCCACCAAGTTGGTGACAAGTGTTTGGAGACAAAAACACAGGGCAAGGAGGATGGGATGTGGCTTTCCTAGGGCCAGCAGGTGTACAAGCCAGGAGTGCAGGAGCGAGGCCGGAGCTGGAGGGACGTGGGATCTATCAGCTTCTGGATATACCTGAATCCAGACTGTGTAAGATCCTGGAGGGAGGGAGGACCGCCAGAAACAAGGGGAGGTCCAACCACCACATCCTGTCCCAGAGCACTGCCACACAACAGGGTCCAGGGGCAATCAGGAAAGCAAACAGAGAGGGAGCAACAGGTGAAGCACGGGGAAACCCAGAGAGTGGGGTGTCCTGGAAGCCACGATGAGGCAGTGCAACAGGGAGGAGGGGTACTGGATGTAAAAACTTGCCTCTGGATTTAGCAACACAAAGAACAACAGTGGTCTGGAGGGGAGCAGCTATAGAGTGGCGGTAGCAAAAAGGAACATGACAGGAGAAACATAGGCTGTATGGAAAATCATCTGAAAAGTGTAGCTATAGAGGAAGAAAGAACTCTGGTGGAGTAGCAGAGCGCTGAAGAGGGATCGGTGAAGGGTTTGTGCCTCCGTGGAGAAAACAACATGTTTACGTAGTAATGGCAAAGGTCCAGCACGGACGAAGGGGCTGACAGAGCGGGGGAGACACAGAACTACAGTGCCACAGGCGCAAACAGGCAAGACTGGGTGTGATCCAGAGTGCCAGGGGCGTGGCTGGTTCTTTCAGATCAACAAGGACGCAGCAGCAGCTGCGGACAGGTGCAGGGGGACGGGGGCTGCGGCCGTGGGAGCTTGTAGGCATGTTCCCCTGGCTTCAATCTACTTGGGAAAATGGGCAGTGAGGCCATCGGTGAGGAGCGAGGAGAAGGAGGAGGTGCTGGGGGGTTAAGGAGAGAAGAGGCTCTATGTAATTGGTATCCAGAAAGGAGAGACAAAATGACCTAGCGTAAACATGCCATCAATACCCGGGACGTTAACTTCTCTCCTGAGGTCGGTGGTCATTTGAAAGACTACCAGTCACTGCTGGAGGGAAGGCAAAATGCTGAAACCACTGTGGGAAACAGTATGGAGGCTTCTCAAAAAATCAGCAGTAGAATTGCCCTCTGATCCAGTTAATTCCACTATTGGGTAATTACACAAGGAAGATGAAAACACTCATCCAACCACATATATGCCCCCTTCTGCTTACTGCAACATTGTTAACAACAGCCAACATACGGAAGCATCAACAGATGAGCACAAAAAGATGTGGTGCGCGCACACACACACACACGCACACGCACGTGCAGGAATATTACTCAACCATAAACAAGGATAAGATCTTGCCATCTATGAAAACATTGGCTGGACCTAGAGGATGTTATCCAAAGTAAAATAAGTCAGACAGAGAAACACAAATGCCATAGGATTTCACTTACATACGGAATCTAAAAAACAAAAAGCAGAAGCAGACCCATCCAGACAGAGTGCAAGCTGCTGGCTGCCAGCGGGGAGAAAGGTCAAGGGAAGTATGGGACACAGGTTTGCAGTTAGAACAAATATACTGCAGGAATCGAGGCCCAGTGCAGGGAACAGAGTCAGTGGTACTGGAACCGTATTGTGTGGAGCAGGCGGGAGCTACGCTAATGGTGAGCATGGCATTTTGTGTAGAGATGTTGAATAAACGTGTTGCACACCCAAAGTGAGGTCCTCTGCCTGCTAGCCCATGCTCGCCCCAGGCCACGCTCCTGCCAGTCAAAAAGAAACCCATCAACCAGAACTCCTCATTCTCTAGGAATTCCAGATCCAACCCTGCCTGCCTGGCAAAACTGGCAGAAGTTCTGGTACCTTCTTCTGCCTGAGCGCCCCCTAGCCGCACCCACGGCGACGGGTACAAGAAATGTCCGTGATGGCATGGAGGTCAGCCCACTGGCTGCTGTTCAGCGCGCTCAGCTGTGAGGAGGGCAATGTGTTCTGAACTACGGATATTTGACTGTTTTTTATGAATACAGGGTTTTCTACCAGTGGGGGTTTTCTACCTCCCCTTGAGTTCTTTCATCCGGAACTATATAGGTCTCATTCCTCATTAATCCAACACTTGAGGCTTAAACCCTCTGGTGAGGAGAGCTCAGGAACACAGCTCTATTTTGGAAGGCAGGTAAAATGTTTAAGGTCACAAGGGCACCATTAAAGGAAGTGAAAACAACAGATTGCTCAGAGGAGACTCTGAACGTCAGAACATCTATGAATGCCCCGCCTGGAGAACGGGGTCCACGCTGCCTAGACCCTCTTGTCCAACATCAAGGAAGTCATGTGAGAGACTGGTGTTCCCCACAGACCCTGTATGGAGAATCTAAATAAGTTTGGTGATTGTAAAGACTAGGCTTTGACATGGATAGTAAATTTCACGTAAGCCAAAGTTAACTTCAGCAACGCATCCGTAATAGACATTTACCAGGCGTGGGTACCACGAGTCAGGCACTGCACCAGGCACGAGAGAGGCTATAGTGAATGAGACAGACTGGCCCTTCTCTCCTCGAGACCGCAGTCAATGGGATTTTCTTACACAACACGCAAGAGGAGTACATCCAGGAATTCAGAGTGGAAATGCTACTTCAGCCAGAAGTTTGCATAAGAAATTACAGCATTGCCTAATTTACAGCTCTCCTCCCTGGGGTAGACAGCCACTACTGGGATCCTAGTAACGGGGAGCCTACCACAAGCAAAGCAGCATGCAAGGCACAGTCCGCAGCCCTAAAGGAAGGGAAGAAATTTCAGACTCTTGCCTCAAGTTGCTTAGCAGGCGATGGAAGCAATACACATGCAAAGAGCAACATAAGGGGCACAGGTTTCCGACCAAGGCAAGCAAGATGTTGCCAGAGCTTTCGGGAAAGGGCCAGATGGCCAGTGGTGGGGCAGAAGCCTGCTCCAGAGGCCCTCTGTGCCTCTCTCTAGCAGGCAACTTTATTCACTCAGCTAACAAGCAAGCAGCCTCCACGTGGTGGAGAACACACTTCAGTGTTCTAGACACTGAGGATACAGCAGTGGAAAAGTCCCTGTCCTCCAGAAGATAACCTCCCAGTGTGTGGTTGGGGACTAGGGGAGCAGGACATGGGTGAGGAGGAATGGACGGGCCTGGGGAAGCACACGGCAGGCAGAAGGAAGGCAGGTGCCGAAGCCTCGGGCCACAGCGTGCCTGACATTCTGAGCAGCCGGGAAGCCACTGCGGCAGGAGCAGAGTGACGAGGGGCATGAACAAGGGATGAAGGGAGCAGCACGGGCAGAGGGCGGACCTCTTCAGTCCATGGTAGGAACCTGCTAGGACATAAAGACTGCAATGGCTACACATCGTCCCTTCTTCCTTGTCAAGTAAGGCAGCATATCCTAAGATGAAATACCCTGTTTCTCAACTGATGGAATCCCACTACACCAGGGTCCACATACCTTCGTGAGTTCGTCAGCATGCATTCTGAAACAGACAATGTACAACAGGAGGGAATGTCAACAGGAGAGAATGTCAATCTATCAGACTGCTTTTCCTTTCCTTATCCCTTCCCCTCCACGTCACAAGACTCCAAAGCCTTCTAGAGGCCACTCAGGGTACACGTGGGAGGACATTTTTGCTGTGGGATCAATCAAGCCTGAGCCACTAAATGAAACCGGGTCTGCTTAACTTTGCGGAAACAAGTAAACACAGCCACAGGGACAAATCATTTCCCAGAGCCCAGGAAGTGAAAACGGTGTTAAAGTGAACAGTTCTCCCACCCTTTTGCTCTCAAAAAGTAGGAAACTCTCCAAGACACCCTTGATGGTGTAGAACGTGGTGGAAGAATGACCCACCAGATAGAGTCACAGTCGTTAACACAGTGTGGTGCTGATGCCCAAACTCACCCCTGAATCAAAAGAGAGAACCCACAAATAGATCTGGGCACACAAGGAAATTGGATTCATTACAGAGCTTGTGTGGCAGAGGAATCGGGTCTGTGCTGGAGCAAATGATTATCCAAATGATTACCCCTACCTCACATACCACCCCAAAGTCTATTACAGAGCATCTGAAACTCTAAATGCTCAAGGGAAAAATACAAGTTTCAGAGGACAATCTAAGAGAATCATCTGCATGATGTCACAGAGGGAAAGGACTTTTTTATTATGTTAGTCACCATAGAGTACGTCATTCGTTTTTGATGTAGTGTTCCAAGATTCGTTGTTTGTGTATAACACCCAGGGCTCCACGTAATCCATGCCCTCCTTAATACCCATCATCGGGCTAATCCATCCCCCCACCCCCTCCCCTCTAAGACCCTCACTTTGTTTCTCGGAGTCCACAGTCTCTCACGGTTCTTCTCCCCCTCCGATTCCCCGCCCCTTCATTTTTCCCTTCCTTCTCCTAATGCCCTCCATGCTATTCCTTATGCTCCACAAATAAGTGAAACCATATGATAATTGGCTTTCTCTCCTTGACTTATTTCACTTAGCATAATCTCCTCCAGTCATCCATGTTGATGCAAAAGTTGGGTATTCGTCCTTTCTGATGGCTGAGTAATATTGTACATTAAGGACCACATCTTCTTTATCCATTCATGTGTTGAAGGGCATCTCTGCTCTGTCCACAGTTTGGCTCTACTATGGACATTGCTGTTATGAACATTAGGGTACATATGATCCTTCTTTTCACTACATCTGAATCTTTAGGGTAAATACCCAGTAGTGCAATTACAGGGTCACAGAGTAGCTCTATTTTTGATTTGCTGAGGAAACTCCACACTGTTTCCAAAGTAGCTGCACCAGCTTGCATTCCAACAGTGTAAGAGGATTCCCCTTTCTCCACATCCTTTCAAATCCTCCACATTTGCTGTTTGTTACCTTGGCAATTTTTGTCATTCTAACTGGTGTAAGGTGGTATCTCAACATGGTTTTGATTTAAATCTCCCTGATGGCTAATGATGATGAACATTGTTTTATGTGTCTGTTAGCCATTTATAGGTCTTCTTTGGAGAAGTGTCTGCTCATGTCTTCTGCCCATTTTTTTACTTGATAGGGTTTTGGGGTTTTTTTGGGTTTTTTGAGTGTTGAGTTTGAGAAGTTCTTTACAGATCTTGGGTATCAGCCCTTTGTCTATAGTGTCATTTGCAAATATCTTCTCCCATTCCGTGGATTGCCTCTTAGTTTCATTGACTGTTTCCTTTGCTGTGCAGAAGTTTTTGATCTTGATGAAGTCCCAAAAGTTCATTTTTGCTTTTGTTTCCTTTGCCTTTGGAGATGTGTCTTGAAAGAAGTTGCTGTGGTCAATGTTGATGAGGTTACTGCCTATGTGCTCCTCTAGGATTCAGATGGGTTCCTGCCTCACATTGAGCCTTTCATCCCTTTTGAGTTTATCATTCTGTATGGTGTAAGAAAATGGCTGAATTTCATTCTTCTGTATATAGCTCTCCAACTTTCCCAGCACCATTTACTGAAGAGACTGTCTTTTATCCATTGGATATTTTTTCCTGCTTTGTCGAAGATTATTTGATCATAGAGTTGAGGGTCCATATCTAGGCTCTCCATTCTGTTCCATTTGTTTATGTGTTTGTTCTTATGCCAGTACCATACTGTCTTGGTGACCACAGCTTTGTAACAGAGCTTGAAATCCGGCAACATGATGCCCCCAGATCTGTTTTTCTTTTTCAACATTTCCTTGTGATTTGGGTCTTTTTTGGTTCCATACAAATTTTAGGATTTTTCTGTTCCAGCGCCTTGAAAAATGCCAGTGGTATTTTGATCAGGATGGCATTGAAAGTATAGATTGCTCTGAACAGCACAGACATTTTAACAATATTTATTCTTCTGATCCATGAGCATGGAATGTTCTTCCATCTTTTTGTGAGGACTTCTTAAGCAAGAACTTCTCAAATTACCTGCATTCAATTCCTGGCTCCACAACGTACCAGCTGGGTGACCTCGGTGAGTCACTTGCCCGTTCTGTACCTCAGTTTCCTACCTATAAAATGGAGTTAACAGTACTTGCCTCTAATGCTGTTATGAGAGTAAATATGTGTGAAGTGTTCAGAAAAGCATCTAGCACATAGAAAGTTCTCCATTAGGACTTGTTAAATAAAAAAAGAAATCCATGTAGGAAAAGATGAATAAAGTCAGTTTTGTTAAAATTAAGAACTCTGCTCATCAAGAGACATCACAGAGAAATCAAAAGGCTGAACCACAAACTGGGAGAAGTATCTGTATAACATATTTGTCAAAAAAGTCAGTATCCAGAACATATAAAATAACATCAGGGAATAAGGAAAAGATGATCCAATTGGAAAATGGGCGTAAGACTGACAGCAGATACTCCATGAAAGAAGATAGCTAAATGGTTATATAAAAAGACACTCAAAACTCATTAGTCATCAGAGAAATGCCTATTAAAACCACAACAATACACCATTTTGGAACCATTAGATTAGAAAAATTAAGAAGTGTCATCAAGTGTTAGCAAGGATATGAAAGCAAACAACCCTCAGCCATTATTGGAAGGAAGTATAAATTCATACAACCCTTTGAAAACAACTGGACTTCACCCACTAATGGTGGAGATATGCACCTTGCAACTCCAAAATCTATCCTTTGCACCTGTGCACCAAAGGACATCCAGAAGACTAGTCACAGTAGCACCATCTGAACTACAAAAAAAAGGAAACATTCCAAATGACCAGCAGTAAATGTATAAAGAGGTGGTAGTACACACTAATATATAAAGAAGACAAGTGAATTACAGGTAAATTTCAGAAATATTGTTAAAAGGGAAACACTAGTTACAAAATATTTTTCATTCCATGTACATAAACTTCTAAAATGTACAAAACTAAAGATATGTTGTTGAGGGATTAAAATCTATGTAGTAAAACTATATAGTAATAGTTGCCTGTGTGTAGAGAGAAGGAGAGGAGGACAGGCACACAGGAAAGTGAAAGGTGATGGTGTTTTATTTCATAGGAAGCAGGATGGGTCCATGGGTTTTCACTGTATCTTGAATCGAACTTATTTTAAAGTTTTTTAAAAGATGATCTTTAGTATCAACTCAAAAAACAAAAGAATGGGATTTCCTCCATCTCTAAACAGAAAGATTCTATGTCTATTTACAACAGCCACGGTATGTCCTTGACCTTGTCCTCCAGACTCCCACTGGACTTCATGTGACATTCCACTCAGCCTCGGATAAGCGAAGCAGCAGTCAGAGCCAAGTGGCTAGGATCATATCTGGATTCTAAAGCACATTAAATCAACTATACAGTAAAGACATGTGATATGAAAGTGATTTTTTTGATGCCAGAATGAACGAAGACAGCAATGAGCACTTTCATACTATCCCATAAATTCTTCAAAGCATGCTTTACTTACAGAACAGGCTGCACAACTGCATCAAGACCCATGGTTTTCTGGTTTGGGTTTTTGGGGTTTTTTTTTTTGAAATTTAGAAACCAATTTTATTGAAGATCTGAAATACAATTCCTAAAATACCAACTTCTCCAGAAAACCATGACTACACAATAATGCATTGCCTCTATCATGTTAGAATATACATGAGACTCAAATACAAAAACCATGGAGCAAACCACCATCCTTGAACAATTCGAGCAAAGATAGAATGCCCATAGAACAACATGGATGAACTTGCAGAGGATGGGCGATTTTACTACAAGCTCCATTTAAAAAAAAAAAAAGCACACAGATGCATGGGTTTGGGAGTATGTATATGAAGTTGAACCTTTGGCACTAGGAAGCAGGGCATTTGGTCATGTAGCATTAACACCTATTAGAAAACCGTGTAGTATCAAAGGGGTAGAACCACCGGCATTCAAGCAATGTTGTCAACAAGGCAATAAATTGTTCTACTGAAAGTTTCCTCTTTGTCCAGTCACTATTTTCGCTGGTAGCAACTTTGAAATGGGAAGGGGAGCTCAGCTCATTTCACTTTCTGTTTATTTTTTATTTATTTTTTAAAAATATTTTATTTATCTATTTGACAGGCAGAGATTACAAGTAGGCAGAGAGGCAGGCAGAGAGAGAGGGGAGGAAGCAGGCTCCCTGCAGAGCAGAGAGCCCAATGCGGGGCTCGATCCCAGAACCCTGGGATCATGACCTGAGCTGAAGGCAGAGGCCTTAACCCACTGAGCCACCCAGGTGCCCCTCACTTTGTTTAAAACAGAACAGAAAACTAACTGAAACATAAGCCCAGTCAGACATCAACAGTTTTAAAGAACATCAACTATACAAGAAAAAGACCAAGCATAAAAGAGTGTTTACAGATACCAGACATGAGAGTGAGCGGTCAGGAGCCCCTCACAGGGCATTGCGGTGGTCCTCAGACCAAGCCACGCTGTGATCCCTGCGGTAAACAGAGACGCAGCATTCTTTGTCAGGTATTTTTGGAAATCATGCAAATGGCCCAACACTTCTCATCATGGGGTATATATGCCAACACCACACCCATTCTTACAATCTCAGTAGGTGTGGGGCTCCAAGGCCCCTGGTTTCTTAAGCATTCTCATGGACTTTCACTGATAAAAGGTCAAAGAAAATGGAACTTAGGCAGCTAACACTAAATCAAAGTATAATCTCGGAGTATACTGTGAAACACTGAAGATTAAGAAGAAGGAATATGTGTACTCTGTTCCCTTCATAGCTACAGAGCTGTACATCAGTGGTCACTGTGGTGTGGTCCCCGGACTGGGCTTGTGCTCTACAACTCTCCCCAGCCCTCCAGTGCTAAAGGGCACCAGCATCTCTTCCTTCACGGCCCAAACCCACAGAACCACAGTGACAGAGAAACAGACGCTGGCTGCTGCACTGCCACCTCCCCCTCAACAACTATGAAAGCAGGAAAAAGTAGGACCCAGAGAAATGAAGAGACTTGTCGTGCAAGAATTCATGAATGAGTCCAGACCAGAACACGGGGGTCTTGCCTACCACATCTTTCAATGATCTCTACATTTTCCACAAGGCCTTTTTTCATGCAGGGCCGGGGTGGGGGGGGACACACAGAGACAAGTCAAAATGGAGAACAGAGATCTGCACTGCCCTAGAGTGTAAAGAGCAGCAGCTCTGGCACTGGATGGGCTTGGACACAAACCCCAGCTCAATCATGCTTTGGGACATGCCAGCAGTCGTCTCTGTGCCTCAGTTTCTACATCCATGAAATAAGGATGAAAGTGTTTGCAGAATAATATGCGGATAAATTGAGAGAGGATATGTACAAGGCCTCTCTAGATACACAACTGAAGACATGTAGGCTTACAAGTTTCAGCTACAAAACACTCCATAGGATTCGTGGAACCTGTGCTGCTTCCCTGCCGTTGTTTCCCTGTAACAAATAGAAAATAAGTTGTATGCCCTTTCATGAAGATGGTGCTGAAGGCCAAGAGGGAAGCCCTGGCCCCTCCCAAAGCTGAAGGCAAAGCAAAGGCATGGAAGGCCAAGAAAGCGCTGCAGAAAGACGTTCACCATGCACCCCCTACAAAAAAGATCCCCACATCACCTACATTCCAATGGCCCAAGACACTGTCTCCAAAAGCAGCCCAAATAACCTCAAAAGAACACCCCCAGGAGAAACAGACTTGACCACTATGCCATCAAGTTCCCTAAATACCAAGTAAGCCACGGAGAAAACAGAAGACAACACCACACTTATGTTCATCATGGGTGTCAAGTCCAATAAGCACCAGATCAAACAGGCTAAGAAAAAGCTCTGGGACACTGACATGGCCAAGATCAACACCCTAATCAGGCCTGGTGGAGAGAGGAAAGCCAATGTTCAACCGGCTCCTGACTGTGATACTTCACATGTTGCCAACAAGATTGGGATCATCTAAGCTGAGTTTGGCCAGCTAAATCTAAACTTTTTCATCATTAAAAAAAAAAAAAGGAAAGGAAAGGAAAGTAGCCTTATTATCAAGAAAGGCTGTTGGTTAGGGCCCTACAACCATCCATGACAAAAGCCAGGGGGTCAGCAAACTTTGGCCATGAACTAAAACTGGCCCACCAACTGCAAAATGGTTTTTAAGAAATAAAATAATAAATAATAATATCTGTCATGACACATGGGAAGTATAAGTATAAACTTCAGAGTCAACAAAGTTACATTAGAACACAGCAACCAGATTCATTTATGCACTGCTTATGACTGCTTTTGCATTGCAACAGAATGAGTTAAAAAGGTGTGACAAAGACCATGTGGTCCCAAGACAAAGGCTTACTATTTGGCCCTTCACAGAAACAGTAGACCAACCCCTCCTTTCAAGGAAACTCAGGTTTATTTCATCATAAGTGTGATTTAAGACTTCTAGGATACCCGTTATAAATACATCCCAGGGTCTCAGAAAACCAGGCTCAGTAAATCCCACCCAATGCAGGGTTTGGTTTATAAACAATGATGTTCAGATTACTATGGACACTCTGGTTCCAGGTAAGATGGGGTAAGAACACCCACCCTGTATCTCTCTGAATGCAAACATAAAAGCTGGACAGGAAGCAGAGTAACGGAGGACTCTGGAAAACACTTGGTAGCAGGTAAGAAACTAGAACTCAGAGCACAACTAAACCAGTGGGGGGGCTTCCATTGTTGTTTTGTTCCCTCTGATACCATCACCCAGCCTGGATTCAAAGGCCCCGTAGTCCTTTATCCATTTCGAGTTTATCTTTGTATACGGTGTAAGAGAATGGTCCAGTTTCATTCTTCTACATATAGCTGTCCAATTTTCCCAGCACCATTTATTGAAGAGACTGTCTTTTTTCCACTGTATATTTTTTCCTGCTTTGTCGAAAATTATTTGACCATAGAGTTGAGGGTCCATATCTGGGCTCTCTACTCT
>PISX010021003.1:0-34599 GCA_004024625.1 Mellivora capensis | reverse complement strand
CATGGGGAGAAAGCCATGAATTCTGCGCTTTGCTTTCTCCTCCTCTGGAGTTCCGCTGCTCTCCTTGTTAACTGAACTTGGTCTTGGCTGGATTTCCTTTGATCTTCTGGGGGAGGGGCCTGTTGTAGTGATTCTCAAGTGTCTTTGCCCGAGGCAGAGCTGCACCGCCCTTACCAGGGGCCGGGCTAAGTAATCCGCTTGGCTTCGCTTTCGGGAGCTTTTGTTCCCTGAGCGCTTTCTGTAGAGTCCGGAAGACGGGAATGAAAATGGCGGCCTCCTAGTCTCCAGCCCGGAAGAGCTGAGATTCGGGGCTCCACTCCTCAGAGAAAGGCTCTGGCTACTCCCATCTCCCACACCCCTGGCCGTGCTCCGAGCTCACCCAGCCCGCAACCGGTCCAAGGTAACTCCGAGCTGATAGCTCACTCCTCGGCTCTGTCTCTGTAGCCGGCTTCCCGCTCCGATACCTGCTAGCTCTGTGACACTCAGACACCCCCGCTCCTTCTGTGACCCTGCGGGACCTGGGGCCACGCTGACCCCGCGTGGGCTTCACCCCGGTTTAGCCTCTGGAGCGATGTCCCTCCGTGAAGCAGACTTTTAAAAGTCCCGATTTAGTGCTCCGTTGCTCCACCACTGGCCGGGAGCCGGCCCCTCCCCCACGGTCTATCCTCCCGTCGCTTTTGATTCACCTCTCCGCCAGTCCTACCTTCCAGAAAGTGGCCGATTTTCTGTTTCCAGAATTGCTGTTCTTCCTCTCTTTGATCTCCCGTTGGATTTGTAGGTGTTCGCAATGGTTTGATAAGCTATCTAGCTGATCTCCTGCTACCTGATGTCGTCTCAGCTGCTACTTACTTCTCCGCCATCTTGACCGCAATCTAGAAATCTTATTTGACAGTCATTTTGCTCCCCAGATGACAATATCCACATGCTTAAGGCTATGCCATATAGAATCAATGGTTAAGAGTGTGTGTTGAAGTCCTTTACTAAAGTCATCATTCTTTTGATGTTTCTTCCAGTATACGTCGAGCTTTGTGGTGGGGCACTTTCAGAAAGTGGCCGATTTCCTGTTTCCAGAATTGCTGTTCTTCCTCTCTTCGATCTCCCGTTGGATTTGTTGGTGTTCGCAATGTTTTGATAAGCTATCTAGCTGATCTCCTGCTACCTGATGTCGTCTCAGCTGCTACTTCTCCGCCATCTTGCTCCTCCTATGTAGAAATATCTTAATCACCATACATGGAGAGTCATTTATTTAACAACTGGACAGCCACCAATTTACATTTATCAAATTCAAGACCTTCCTCAAACCAGCCACTTCGTAAGTTTCTTGTTATCAAGGTGTATCTAGTCTATGAAATAAGGTAGCAAATTATTATAATTAAATCTAAGAAGTAATTTCATATAAACATATGCATAAAAATGAAAGCAGAGTAAAAGAAATTGGGACTTACTTCTATTGTTAGCACAACTTAAAATAAAGAGATAAATCTAGAAAAATTCGTGGTTAGTCCCAGGACTCTGGGATCATAACCTGAGCCAAAGGCAGATGCTTAACCAACTGACTGCCCAGGTGCCCCCAAGATTCATTAGTATTTTAGCATGTATGAGAACTTAATTTCTTTTTGAGGATGAATAATATTGCATTTTATTTACATACCACATTTTAAATTTATTTATTCATGTGTTGATGGACACAGGTTGTTTCAGTTTTTTGGCTATTGTGAAAAATGCTGCAATGAGTGTGGATGTATAAATATCTGGTTGAATCTGTGTTTACTACTTGGGGATATATACCTAAGTGAAACTGTTGAGTCATATGACAATTCTGTGACTTCCTTTTTTTTTTTTTAATCTTTAAATATCCCTATGATTTATTTATTTATTTTTTATTAACATATAATGTATTATTTGCTTCAGGGATACAGTCTGTGAATCATCAGTCATATACAATTCACAGCATTCACCATAGCACATACCCTCCCCAACATCCATAACCCAGCCACCCTATCCCTCCCCTCTGACCCCCCAGCAATCCTGAGTTTGTTTCCTGATATTAAGAGTCTCTTATGGTTTGTGTCCCTCCTGATTCCATCTTGTTTCATTTTTCCCTCCCTACCCCCCACGTGCCCCCACCCTTCCTCTCAAATTACTCATATCAGCGAGATCATATCATAATTGTCTTTCTCTGATTGACTTATTTCACTTAGCATAATACCCTCTAGTTCCATCCATGTTGGAAATAGCAATATTTCATTTTTGGTGGCTGCATAGTGTTCCATTGTATCTATGTTGTGTGTGTGTATGTGTATATATATACATATACATATACATATATATATATATATATATATATATATATATCTCATATCTTTTTTATCCATTCATCTGTTGATGGACATCTAGGCTCTTTCCATAATTTGGCTATTGTGGACATAGCTGCTATAAACATTTAGATGCATGTGCCCCCTCAGATCACTATCTTTGTATCTTTAGGGTAAATACCCAGTAGTGCGATTGCTGGGTCATAGAATAGCTCTATTTTCAACTTTATGAGGAACCTCCATACTGTATTCCAAAGTGGCTGCACCAGCCTGCATTCCCACCAACAGTGTAGAAGGGTTGTCCTTTCTCTGCATCCTTGCCAACATCTGTCATTTCCTGACTTGTTAATTTTAGCCATTCTGACTGGTGTGAAGTGGTATCTCACTGTGGTTTTGATTTGTATTTCCCTGATGCCGTGTGATGTTGAACATTTTTTCATGTATCTGTTGGCCATTTAGACGTCTTTGCAGAAATGTCTGTTCATGTCTTCTGCCCATTTCTTGATTGGATTATTTGCTCTTTGGGTGTTGAGTTTGATAAGTTCTTTATAGATTTTGGATACTAGCCCTTTATCTGATACTTCATTTGCAAATATCTTCTCCCATTCTGTCAGTTGTCTTTTGGTTTTGTTGACTATTTCCTTTGCTGTGCAAAAGCTTTTGATCTTGATGAAGTCCCAATAGTTCATTTTGCCCTTGTTTCCCTTGCCTTTGGCGATGTTTCTAAGAAGAAATTTCTGCAGCTAAGGTCGAAGAGGTTGCTGCCTGTGTTCTCCTCAAGGATTTTGATGGATTCCTGTATGACTTCCTTATTTAGGAAGGAATAAGTTTGGACTACCAAACTTATATACAGTGGTGTCATTATTGTACATTGTGACCAGCAATACACAAGAGTTCTGATATCTTTATACCCTTACCAACACTTGTTATTTTCCTTTTTATTATAAATATTCTAGTAGGTGAAGAGTGGGATCTTTTGTGCTTTTAATTTACATTTCCATGATGATTAGTGATCTTGAGCATTTTTTCGTATTTTTTATTTGTAATCTGTGAATCTTATTTGGAGAAATATCCACTCAAGCCATCTGTCTATTTTTTAATTGAGTTATTGTTGAGTTATAGGAGTTCTTTATATATTCTAAACATTAAATCCTTATCAGATATATGATTTGCAACTATTTTTTCCCATTCTGTAGGTTGTTGTTTTTTCCCTTCCTTGATAATGTCCTTTAAGGAGCAAATGTTTTTTGGCTTTGGTGAAGTCCAATTTATCTGTTTTCCTTTTGTTACCTATGCTGTTTGTGTTATATCTAAGAATTAATTGCCAAATCTAAGATTGTGAAGATTTACTCTTTTAAAACTGTAAGTTATGGAAAACAATAGAGCTAGTAGTGATGTAATGATCAAGAAGCACAGAGATGTAGTAGAGGTATATTACATTCTGGAAGATGTTATTCCTAAATGTAGTTTAGCATAATAGAAACAGAATCCTGGAGGCAGAATATGCTGGGTACTGTAATATCTCATGAGCTCTGTCTATTTAATAGATAATAGAGGGGTGGGGAGCATTGCAATTCAGTGCCACAAAACCACATGACACATTACATACATGCTTGGTAGACACTAAGGATCAGGTGAGGAGCTGCAGCCTGCAATCTGAAATCCTCTAGTGGATAAGAGAGGAGGATTTTGCCAATATGCACAGAGAGACAGTAACCAAGAAAAAGTCTTACTACCTATCTGTTGATAACCATTAAATCTATTTATATCATATCTTGCTTAGATATGAATATTTTTTAAAGGGGGGGAAAAGTGTAACTAAAGATATACCTAACTATAAGGAAAGAGGAATCCTATACAAACAGTTGGAAAAAGACATACCCTTGGTAGAGATTGTGTTACTGACCATGATTTTTCACCTTTATTCATATACACTTCTTTTGCTATATTACTTTAGAACCTCTTCCACAAAGGCAGCATATTATATTTCCCCATCCTTTGACTTTGGTCTAGTCCAAAGTATATTTCCCTATCCCTTAATTTGACCAACAGAATGAGGCAAATATGACAGTATGTATACCACTTCTGAACCTAGGCCTATGAGGGCTTGTATGCTTTGACTTGCTCTCTCGTATAACTGTCGCCATGAGAAAAATATGTCTGAGCAAGCCAACTGGTCAGAAACAAAATAAAGTATAAGTAGAGAAAGCCTCTTTATCCAGTTACCCATTGATTCCAGTCTAGATTAGGCCATACCCAAAAGGAATCCACAGATGCATGAGTGATGATGACTGATTTTTGTTTGTCTCATTAAATTTTAAGATGGTTTAAATATGCGGTTCATACTCAAGCAGATTCCTAAAGCTTATCTATTGCAGGAATCAGGGAAAAATGAGGTAACTGAAGATTTCAAAAGGCTATAAGATTATTTGACCTCCATGAAATATAAGCAGAATGTATAAGGAGATAATTCTTGAGATGAAAAAGTAGGATAAAGTAAAATGAAAATAAGAAAAAAAGGTGATTTAAAGATGTGTTTCAAGTAAACTAGTCATGTAAGCAAGAATGAAAGTATTCACAGAGGATAAGAATATAATTCATGGATAGGCAGTATTTAACTATCCCCGAATGTACAATAAAATTAAATAAAGAGATACAAAGATTAGAGACATTTGTAATACAAGTCTCTTAAAAAGGAATATTTTAGAAACTAAAACAAACAAACAAACAAAACCCTTATTTTAAAAAATGAAATAAATTTTCCTGAATCAGAGGGAGGGTGGTTGAACATGTAGGTCCATACCAAAGAGTTTTTACCATAATCCCATGAGATGAATAACAAGAAACCACTTCTTCATAGATTCTGACTGTGATTTTAGTTGCAAAAATAAAACATTTGCACAAATAGCCATGTAGAAGAAAAAAAAAGAGGACCAAAAAAACCTGATTGTTTCCAGACTTCTCCTTTCCAACATTAAAATTTGGAAGATAACAAAATAAAGTTTGTACTTCATCAATTCATGATAATTTTCTATTTCAAAATTATCAAATAATAGAAGAATATGGCAAGGTAATTAAAGACTAAGAATGGAGAGGGCTTTAAAACATTACTCAGTAATTATTAAGTTGACTGAAAAGCGAAGCAAGATTAAGAGCTCAACTTCAGGGCTGTCTGGGTGTAAAATTCTTTATGTCTGTTTGTAATTTTTTTTTTTATTCTCAGCTTAGAAATTCACTTGGATTATACTATTGATTACAAAATAGTTTCTATAGCCCCATGGAAAAGCTTGGCCTTTTAGGTTCATCTTCTTTGATACTTTCATAGAATCAGAAATGAGGTTCTTTCAGCAGGAAAATTCCAAAGAAAAAAACGAATAATAATATTTTTTTCTCCACTAATGCTGAGGAATTTAGGAAATAATTTGAGGATTTTAAAGGTAACTATTGGATGACCTAAGACTTTATAGAATTTTTAAATAAGAGGAGACCAGTAACCATAGATATGTCTCTTATCCAAAATCCTGTCTATGAATTTCTCATTATCAAATAAAATAGCATAACAAATAACACGGAGGACATGGGGAGATGGAGAGGAGAAGGGATTTGCAGATGTTGAGGGAAATTGGAGGGGGAGATGAACCATGAGAGACTATGGACTCTGAAAAACAACCTGAGGATTTTGAAGGGGCAGGGGGGTGGGAGATTGGGAGAGCCAGGTGGTGGGTATTATGGAGGGCATGCATTGCATGGAGCACTGGGTGTGGTGCAAAAACTATGAATTCTGTTACGCTGAAAAGAAATTAAAAAAAAAAAAAAGAAAACAGGGAGTAGAGGAGCCACAAGGAGGCATCATTTAAGAGGATGATCAAATTTTTAAAATTCTGATAAATAAAAATCTTGAAGACCAAAAAAAAAAAATGCAGTATACTCTCAAATGTGTATTATTGTGATGGAATGTACCAATTTTGTAACATTAGTTATTTCTGGATTTCCTTCTTTCTGCATTTGTAAACTTTTCCAGGTTTCCTGGGAAAAAACAGTAATTACTTTTATGATAGAAAAAATATCTTGGGGTGCCTGGGTGGCTCAGTCGTTAAGCTTATGCCTTTGGCTCAGGTTATGATCCTGAGGTCCTGGGATCTAGCCCCACATCGACTCCCTGCTCAGTGGGGAGCCTGTTTCTCCCTCCCCCTCTCCCCCTGCTTGTGTTCCCTCTCTCACTGTTTCTCACTCTGTCAAATAAATAAATAAAACCTTTAAATTTTTTTTAAAATAAAAATAAATCTTAAAAGAGGAATGTAATATCTGTATACTTCTTCCTCATAAGATTTTTGTCCTATACTGATGGCAGTTTTGTATTTTAGTGGTAAAGATTACATAACCGTCTTCAAGAAATGATATGAGAAGAAAGGTATTTCTTTAATTCGGCTGCGAGTCCTATATTTTAATGTACAAAGAACGGTTAGCTGTGCTACTGATTTTAAACCACCTAATGTTTGGTATTCCTTGTCAAAGAAAAGACATACAAATCAATGGTTTGGTAAAATTTTAAGATATAGCAATAATGTCACATTGAATTATTATTTGTAACTACTCATGTTTCTATTAGTTTTTCTATGAAGAGCATGCAAATATATATGTATACATATGCATACATATATATAGCTGCTATTTCCAGTGTCGTTATTATACCATTTCCAAAGCCATTTAGCTCATTCTCTAGAAATAGGAAGTTAACAGTTTGAACCTTCAGAAATTATGAATTGTAACTAGGAACTTCAGAGTAGCATTTATTTGACCTACAATTATTGCCTTGGACAAAATTCACCTGTACATTCTTTCTCCTATCTGTGATATTCATGAGCCTGCAGGTGGATGGTTCACTGCCTGTGCCAATTACTTTTAAATAGTTTGATACAAAAAAAAATAGTTTGATATATCAAGTATAGTCTAAATAAAGTTTCTTCCTTGAATATTGGAAAATTCAGCTCCAGTCAGTACCTTATTGTTAATTTGCAAGTGGGTTGTCAGAATATTACTATATGCTAATGGTAGCTGTGAAATTGGGAAATTATTGATGGTGTATTTGAATCGTGGTTTTCTTGGAGATCATCTTCAGGAATAGTACCTAAAACCACTGTAGTGAACTCTTGAGAATAATTTTTAAAACAAAGCACTGTTTTCAACTTTCTTACTCATACCTCTGAGATTGGAAATCTTACTTTCATGTAGTGTTAAACATTAGGATGACACTTCTAACTTTCTCCTTCTTTCCTCAGTGACTCTGACTTGTAGTTGATTGTCTCTCCCTATTGCACATAGATTATAGGACTTTAATGGAATTCTGTAACTTAATCTGAACCCTGATGTTTGAGAAAACTTATGTCTGATGTGGCAGAGAGGAAGTCAGTTAGGATGGGGCCAAAACTGCTATTGAAGACTGCAGTAACTTTTTAATTCCCTCTAAATAAATGTTTGGAGCTATTAGTGAACTTAAGTTATTCTACTTCTGTAGGAAGATGGATAGTAAAGCAATTTAAGTGATACTTATTTATACAGAAAAGAAGGAATTTCTCTTTTGAATTGGGAAAATTCTAGAAAGAAATAATAATAATTCTCTGTAAAAAAAAAAAATACATGTAAAAGACTTGCTTTTCCCATGAGAGATAGGGATTGGTGAATGGGAAAAAAAAAAAAAAAAGAAGTAAGTGTATTTTTCCCCTTCTCACTGGTCCTCAAAGGAGTGGAAGGGGGAGCTCAAACTGGGCATGGGAGCATAGTTAGAGGCACATGCATTAGGAGAAAGCTTACCTCCCTCTCAGACATGGAAACAACCAGGCAAAGCAGAGGAGTGGCTGGTAATAGACATCTTTGGGAAGAGTATGGCCTGTGACTCTAGCAACACTCATCTCTAGTAACCAATAATGGTTTAATTTCCTGCCTTCCCATTTCCTTCTATTATCCTCAGATCTTCAGTGAAACTGTCTTCAACTGTCTTGCCTTTGGTGACCTGGTCTGAACTATGCCTTGGAGTGTTCACAGAGCCCGGGTCCGAATTTGAAAAGTGAGACAATTAAACAGAATGGAGAAACCAGGTAAAAGTGCATCTTATTGGGATCTTCAGGGAAGAGCACCAAAATACCTACCCATCTAGATCACTTAACAGGCACATTAGATTTGTGGAATGCATAAATACTCCTTAGAGATTACCAGACATACTTGGGGAGAGGAGCTCAGGGGAATCCAGTAAAGGTTGAACTTCTTCCAAACATGTCAGATGTGGGGGCCAAAAGATTACTACACTGACAGTGAAGGCATCTGACTCAGAAAATTAAAGAAATTGGATACCTTGACAAAGTAACATAAATAAAACTGTAAGAAAAAGTTGTAGCAAAATTTACTAAGGTGTTAACAGCAGGAAATGATTTTTATATTTCTTTTCTAGTTCATGTTACATAGCTGAATCTATATATGATTGCATATTCCTATAATTCCGTATCTGTGTGTATATAAATAAAAATAATTCTATCAGTCATTTAGGTTGTATGCATTTATTCAGGATTGAATCCCTCTGTTTTCTAGATATACTTCCTTTGTCTGTATCATCAGAAATGAAAAGTTTATATAACCTTGGATCTCTACCTTAAAGATTTTACTCTTCTTAGTCCTATAATATAGAAAGTAAGGTTCACATTATCTAATACCTTTGGGGGTGAATCTACAAATATTTTTGCAGGTAAATAAGGGACTATGTTTTCTGGTAGGTGGAAAGCTGTGTAGGATTTAATTCCTAAGGGAATTTCCCTTAAGAGTGAAGAATGTGCTTCTGTTCAAGAGTAGCCATAATCTTACCTTTCGGTTCCCAAAGTTCAATTTGCTCATCCACTCATCAAGTGTACATCTAAGCATGATGTTTTCCCGGGCATTGTGGTAGGCAACAGGGTTCCAAAGGGAATGAGGCATTCTCTCTGCCCTTAAAGAATTCAGAATATAAGAGAAAATAATAGTAAGCTGATATTTATGTCCACCTAATATGTGCCAGGCTCTATTTTAATGCTAGCCCAAAGTCAGGGCAGAGCTAACTCTCCCTGGGGTATGAGGAAAAGATAGAATTTGAAGTGAGCCTTGAAGGACAAGAAAGGCAAAATGGAGCACATTCCAGATGGAAGAGGCAGTATGTGCAGATTCATGCACATGTGAATAAGAAGCTGTGTGATAGCAACAGGGAAATTTAATATAGCTGAATAGATGTTGCAGTGAGGAGCTGTCATAGCAATAGCATAGACCAGTGCTGGTGATAAATACAAGAAAGTAAGCAGGTAGGAAATTAAAAATTGAGCCCCTTCTCTGGCAGTTACTATGGTAGAAGTACTGTTCCTATTATTCAAATAAAGCTTTAATTAATCTTTACAAGGCATCTATTATTATCATCACTGTTTCACAGATAAGAAAATGGATAAAAATTAAATGCAAAGCATTAAGTATCTTATATAAATTCGCACAACTAGGCAGAGACAAAGACTCCAAAAAGTTTGTCTTCTTCTTGATGTGCCACACATAAAGGATGCCATGTGGCATCCTAAGGGTTCCACCTTAGACCACAGGCTGTGGTGGATGGTCCTTACTTAGAGCCACAATGTTCATCTTCCTTGATTCATTCGTTCATACAAAAAATGATTACATTCCAGTTGTGTGCCTGGCATTGTTCTTGGTGTCTGTGCATAATCCTTTAGAGGAAGATAGGTATGGAAAAGTATGCATTCAAGACAAGCTAGGAGGCTGTGATAGAAGCATATTGATGGATTATTGGGGTGCCAGAAATGAAGTAACAAAGCGTAGTATGGAGGCAAAACACAAATGTGTTAGGAAAAGCTTTACAAGGAAATGATGTTTAAGCAAATTTTTTTAAAGGTAGTAGATTAGTAGGGGTTTTGAGAATCCAGCATACATTCTAGACACATAAAGAAAAATAATCACTTGGAAATATATGTAATTCAGTATGGTAAACAGTATAAATAGGTTGGGGTATAGGATTCAAGAGGTAGTCAGGGGCTAGATTATGAAGAATCTTATATTCCAAAAGGAGATATTTGCACCACAGATGGTGGCCCAAATTCAGATAGCAGATGTACTTTTTTTTTTAATTGCTCACACAGTACTTTCTAAACTAAAATTAGTCATAAAAAAAGAAGAAAAAAGAAAGAAAGAGAGAGAGAGAGAGAGAGGGAGAGAGGGAGGGATGAGAGGGAAGGGAAGGAAAAAGATGGGAAGGATAGTGGAGGGAAGGGAAGAAAGTCAGGCAACACAAGGCCCCTAGCTTTGTTTTTCTTTTTCATCCTTCCCTTGATGATTTGGGGTCTTTTCTGGTTCCATACAAATTTTAGGATTTTTTTTGTTCCAGCTCTTTGAAAAATGTCAATGGTATTTTAATAAGGATGGCATTGAAAGTATAAATAGCTCTTGGGAGGATAGACATTTTAACAATGTTTATTCTTCCAATCTGTGAGCATGGAATATTTTTCATCTTTTTGTGTCTCCCTCAATTTCTTTCATAAATGTTCTGTAGTATAGATTCTTTACCTCTTTATTTAGGTTTATTCCTAGGTATCCTATGGTTTTTGTTGCTATTGTGAATGGAACTGATTCCTTAATTTCTCTTTCTACAGTTACATTGTTAGTGTATAGAAGAGCAACTGATTTCTGTGCATTGATTTTGTATCCCACCACATTGCTGAATTGCTGTATGAGTTCTGGTAATTGGGGGTACAGTCTTTTGGGTTTTCCACATAAAGTATCATGTCATCTACGAAGAGGGAGGGTTTGACTTTTTCTTTGCCAATTTGGATCCCTTTTATTTCTTTTTATTGTCTGGATTGGTCAGGCTAGGACTTCCAGGACAATGTTAAATAATAATGGTGAAAATAGGCATCCCTGTCGTATTGCTCATCTTTAGGAAAAAGCTCTCAGCTTTTCCCCATTGATAATGATATTCACTGTGGGCTTTTCATAGATGGTTTTTATGATATTGAGGAATGTTCCCTTTATCCCTATACTGTGAAGAGTTTTAATCAGGAATAGATGTTGTATTTTGTCAAATGCTTTTTCTGTATTAATTGAGAGGATCATATGGTTCTTGTCTTTTCTTTTATTGATGTGCTCTACCACATTGATTGATTTGCAGATGTTAAACCACCCCTGGATCCCAGGCATAAAACCCACTTGGTCGTGATGAATAATCCTTTTAATGTACTGTTGGATCCTATCAGCTAGGATCTTGTTGAGTATTTTGGCATCCATGTTCATCAGGGACATTGGGCTGTAATTCTCCTTTTTGATGGGGTCTTTGCCTGGCTTTGGGGTTGGGTTAATGCTGGGCTCATAGAAGGAGTTTGAAAATTTTCCTTCTGTTTCTATTTTTTTGAACAGTTTTAGTAAAATAGGTATTATCTGTTCTTTAAATGTTTGGTAGAATTCTCCTGGGAAGCCATCTAGCCCTGGATTTTTATTTTTTGGGAGGCTTTTTATTCAGTTTCATTATTGGTTATTGGTCTATTTGTATTGTCTGTTTCTTCCTATTTCAGTCTTGGTAGTTTGTAAGTTTCTGGGAAGGCATCTGTTATTTTCCAGGTTGGTTAATTTGTTGGCATATAGTTGCTGGTAATAATTTCTAAAAATTGTTTCTATTTCCTTGGTGTTAGTCATAACCTTTCCCCTTTCATTCATGATTTTATTAATCTGAGTTCTTTCTCATTTCTTTTGGTTAAGTTGGGACAGTGGTTTATCGATCTTATTAATTCTTTCAAAGAACCAGCTTCTAGTTTCATTGATCTGTTCTACTGTTTTTCTGGTTTCTATTTCATTGATCTCCACTCTAGTCTTAATTATTTCTCTTCTCCTGCTTGATTTAGGTTTTGTTTGCTGTTCTTTCTCCAACTCCTTTAGGTGTACAGTTAGCTTGTACATATGGGATTTTTCTACTCTGCTGAGGAAGGCTTGGGTGGCTATGTATTTCTCCCTTAGGACCACCTTTTGCAGTGTCCCATAGGTTTTGGACTGATGTGTTTTCCTTCTCATTGGTTTCCACGAATTGTTTTAAGTTCTTCTTTAGTTTGCTGGTTGAGTCATTCATTCTTTAGCAGGATGCTCTTTAACTTCCGAGTGTTTGAATTCCTTCCAAATTATTTCTTGTAATTGAGTTCCAGTTTCAAGGCATGGATGGAACTGGAGGGGATTATGTTAAGTGAAGTAAGTCAAACAGAGAAAGACAACTAATCATATGGTTTCACCTATATGTGAAACATAAGCAATAGCACAGAGGGCCATAGGGAAAGGGAGGGAAGTCCAAAGGGAGAGAAATCAGAGAGGGAGATGAACCATGAGAAACCACTGACCCCAAGAAACAATCTGGGGGTTTCAGAGGGAAGGAGGATGGAAAGAAGGGGTAACAGAGTGGTAGGTATTGATGAGGGCATATACTGTGATGAGCACTAGGTGTTATACTTAACTAGTGAATCACTGGACACTGCATCAAGGACTAATTATGTACCACACAGTGGCTAACTGAACATAATAAAAAATAAAATTAAATAAAAAATAAAATTAAAATGGTAACGTGTAGGAAATAAAAATAAACATGGTAATTTTGGCTACCCCCCAAAATAAAATGAAATAAAACAAAATAAAATTGAATTCCTATTATTGAGAGAAAAGAAAAAGAAAAGAAATCACAAAAGGTCCAGATTTCTGCCTCTTGACAACTCAGGGGAAGTGCCAACATTGGGCCTGGATTACTGGACAGCAATAATTGAAGCTGAAGAACAGTTCCCTTCATGAGGTGGATGTGTTCACTTCCCAAACTACTTCCTTTTGTGTTAATGGACTGGTCTCTGTTGGCTTTGTGTTTGTGAAACTTGTTTGAGGCCATGGATTCATTCAGGAATACTCACATTGCTTTTTATTTGACTCTAAAAACCCCTGACACCTACTTATATTTTTTTTAATTTTATCTAATTTAAATTCAGCTAATTAACATGTAATGTATTATTAGTTTCAGAGTAGAGTTAAGTGATTCATCAGTTGCATAAAACACCCAGTGTTCATTCCATCACTTGCCCCCCCTTATGCCCATCTACCAGTTACCACATTCGCCCACACTCCTTCTCTCCAGTAGCCCTTAGTTTGTTTCCTATGATTTAGAGTCTCTTATGGTTTGTCTCCCTCCCTGATTTTGTCTTATTTTGTTTTTCCCTCCCTTCCCCTATGATCCTCTGTTTTGTTTCTTAAATCCACATATGAGTGAACTCATATGATAATTGTCTTTCTTTGGTTGACTTATATCGCTTAACATAATACCCTCTAGTTCCATCCACATTGTTGTAAATGGTAAGATTTCAGTTTTTTGATGGCTGAGTAATATTCCGTTGTATATGTATATGACATCCTTTTAACCCTGACACCCAATGACTCCTGCTGAGGCTCATTATGATTTTGGCCAATGCAAGGATTGTGGAGGTGGTTTTCTAGAGAAGAGTTAAGACCTCAGATTAAAGCTAGAAAGAGAAGCAAGCAGGGGGTCTTGAGATGCTATGATTTTAAAAAGAACAATAAAAGGTCCACTTGCATTTAAATTTTGTATTCCTTTTGCTGTTCTTGCAGTGCCTAATTCAGAGGTTAGGTGCAGAATATTGTGGTACATGTTTTGAAACAGTTTTATAAAATTATTTTCTAAAGTGCCTGCTAAAATTCTAAGGCTCTATGATGTTCTTCTCAAGTAAAGAATCTTAGAGTAAAATAATAATTTTGGAAAGTTAAGTCCAAAGAAGATTTTGAATGCATTTTAATATATCAAGATATTTTAGAAGTTACATCTTTTCCAACAAGAACTAATTCTTTTGCAGTAATTGGGTGTCCTACAATTCAACTCAATTCTGACACTAAATATCTAGAGCTAGTGTAGACCCCCAGGTTAAAGATTCATTGCCACAGCACTTCTCTTGCTTCAGACACTAGCCACAATTCTTGGGTATCCCAAGGCTATTCACATTTCTGCCCTTCAGACTACAAATTTGAGGGTTCCCATGACACCCCAACCTCAGGTGCAACAATTCTCTGTAATGATTCACAGAACTCAGGAAAGTGCTATGCCTAAATAGAGCTTTATTATAAAGGACTCAACTCATGAACAGCCAAGTGGAAGCAATAAATAGGACAGGGGAAGTGGTAAGAGCCACGGAGCTTCCATGCCTTTTTCAGGAGCTCCGTCCACCAAAGACACTGACATGTTTGTGAACCTAGAAGCTTCCCAAACCTTATTGTTTAAGAGACTTTTTGAAGCTTCATTATGTAGGCATGACTGATTAAATCAGTGACTACTGAGGACTGAACTCAGTCCCCAGCCTTTCTCTTCTCCCAGAGGTCTGGAGGTGGAGCTGAAAGTTCTAACCTTCTAATTGTCTGTTATTTTCTGGCAACCAATCCCCATACTGAATCTATCTAGGGGCCTCAAGAGTCTCTTCATTAATATAATGAGACATTCCTATCACTCAGGATATTCCAAGGGCTTTTGAAGCTCTGCATCAGAAATTAGTGCAGAGACCAAATATATTTTCTTTTATTGTACCACAGAAATCCTTCAGGAAACATACCAATTTATTTTTGTTTAAGTTGGTTTTAACCATACAAATTTGTTATAAAAACATTTTTGATAATTGATTTATATTACATGAAGCAAAATTTTGGAAATCTTTATTTATAAAATGGCAAAGCAATCAATGGAATCACTCAAAAATGCATTATTTGTTATAAAAGTAAACAGAGAGACAAAACAAAAACAAAACCTGCTTGTGTCTCTGAATTCAACAATTTATGAGTATGACCAAATAGTGTTTAGCTGAAAGTGTACATTCCCCGTGCTTTCTGATTTTAGGCCATACCTACATGAAAAATAGTGATTAAAACATTTCTCAGCCTTCCCAGTTCTGCTTTCTTTTTTTTTTCTCAATTTAATTTAATTTTTTTCAGTATTCCAAAATTCATTGTTTATGCACCACACCCATTGCTCCATGCCATACGTACCCTCCTTAATACCCACCACTCGGCTCACCCAGGCCGACTAACCCCTTCCCCCCAAAACCCTCAGTTTGTTTCTCAGAGTCCACAGTCTCTCGTGGTTTGTCTCCCCCTCCAGTTTCCCCCCACTCACTTCTCCTCTTTATCTCCCAATGTCCTCCGTGTTATTCCTTGTGCTCCACAAGTGAGTGAAACCATATAATTGACTCTCTCTGCTTCACTTATTTCACTCAGCATAATCTTTTCCAGTCCTGTCCATGTTGATACAACAGTTGGGTATTCATCCTTTCTGATGGAGGCATAATATTCCATTGTTTATATGGACCATATCTTTTTTGTCCATTTGTCTGTTGAGGGACATCTTGGTTCTTTCCACAATTTGGCAACTGTGGCCATTGCTGCCATGAACATTGGGTTACAGATGGCCCTTCTTTTCACTACACCTGTATCTTTGGAGTAAATACCCAGTAGTGCAATTGCAGGGTCATAGCATAGCTCTATTTTTAATTTCTTAAGGAATCTCCACACTGTTATCCAAAGTGGCTGCACCAACTTGTGTTCCCACCAACAGTGTAAAAGGGTTCCCCTTTCTCCACATCCTCTCCAACACATGTTGTTTACTGTCTTGTTGATTTTGGCCATTCTGACTGGTGTTAAGGTGGTATCTCAATGTGGTTTTGATCTGAATCTCCCCGATGGCTAATGATGATGAACTTTGTTTCATGTGTCTCTTAGCCATTTGTATGTCTTGTTTAGAGAAGTTCATGTCTTCTGCCCATTTTTTGACCTGATTTTCTGTTTTTTGAGTGTTGAGTTTGAGAAGTTCTTTATAGATCTTAGATATCAGCCCTTTGTCTGTAGTGTCAGTTGCAAATATCTTCTCCAATTCCGTGGGTTGCCTCTTTGTTTTGTTGATTGTTTCCTTTGCTGTGTAGAAGCTTTTGATCTTGGTGAAGTCCCAAAAGTTCGTTTTTGCTTTTGTTTCCTTTGCCTTTGGAGACGTGTCTTGAAAGAAGTTGCTGTGGCCAATGTCAAAGAGGTTACTATTGGCACGTATTGCCTATGTTCTCCTCTAGGATTTTGATAGATTGCTACCTCACATTGAGGTCTTTTATCCATTTTGAGTTTATCTTTGTATATGGTGTAAGAGAACGGTTGAGTTTCATTCTTCTATACATAGCTGTCCAATTTTCCCAGCACCATTTATTGAAGAGACTATCTTTTTTCCACTGTATATTTTTTCCTGTTTTGTCGAAGATTATTTGACCATAGAGTTGAGGGTCCATATCTGGGCTCTCTACTCTGTTCCACTGGTCTATGTGTCTGCTTTTGAGCCAGTACCACGCTGTCTTGGTCATCACAACTTTGTAGTAAAGCTTGAAATCAGGCAATATGATGCCCCCAGTTTTGTTTTTCTTCTTCAACATTTCCTTAGTAATTCGGGGTCTCTCCTGGTTCCATACAAATTTTAGGATTATTTGTTCCAGCTCTTTGAAAAATTCCAGTGGAATTTTGATCGGGATGGCATTGAAAGTATAGATTGCTCTAGGCAGTATAGACATTTTAACAATGTTTATTCTTCTGACCCATGAGCATGGAATGCTCTTCTATCTTTTTGTGTCTTCTTCAATTTCTTTCATATGTGCTCTGTAGTTCCTCAAGATCCTTTACCTCTTTGGTTAGGTTTATTCCCAGGTATCTTATGGTTCTTGGTGCTGTAGTAAGTGGAATCGATTATCAAATTTCCTTTTCTATTTTTTCATTGTTAGTGTATAAGAAAGCAACTGATATTTGTACATTGATTTTGTATCCTGCCACATTACTGAATTGCTGTAAGAGTTCTAGTAGTTTGGGGGTGGAGTCTTTTGGGTTTTCCATATAAAGTATCATGGCATCTGCGAAGAGAGAGAGTTTGACTTCTTCATTGCCAATTTGAAAACCTTTTATTTCTTTTTGTTGTCTGATTGCTGTTGTTAGGACTTCTAGTACTATGTTGAACAACAATGGCGAGAGTGGACACCCTTGTCATGTTCCTGATCTCATTGGGACGGCTGTCAGCTTTTCCCCATTGAAGATGATATTCACTGTGGATTTTTCATAGATAGATTTTGTGAAGTTGAGGAATGTTCCCTCTATCCCTGTAATTTGAAGCGTTTTAATCAGGAATGGATGCTATATCTTGTCAAATGCTCTTTCTGCATTAATTGAGATGACCATGTGGCTCTTCTCTCTTCTCTTATTGATTTGTTCTATCACATTGATTGATTTGTGAGTGAATCCTTGCATCCCATGGATTAATTCTGCCTGGTCATGGTGTATAATCTTTTTAATGTACTGTTGGATTCTATTAGCTAGGATCTTGTTGAGAATCTTGGCATCCATATTCATCAGGGTTATTGGTCCGAAATTCTCCTTTTTGGTGGGGTCTTTGCCTGGTTTGGGGATCAAGGTAATGTTGGCCTCATTGAAAGAGTCTAGAAGTTTTCCTTCTGTTTCTATTTTTTGAAACAGCTTCAAGAAAATAGGTATTATTTCTTTGAATGTTTGGTAGAATTCTCCAAGTAATCCATCAGGTCCTGGGCTTTTGTTTGATCATGCTTCAATCTCATTACTATATATTCATCTATTCAGGTTGTCAATTTCTTTCTGATTCAGTTTTGGAAGTTTATAGGTTTTCAGGACAGCATCGATTTTGTCTAGGTTGCTTAACTTATCGGCATATAACTGTTGGTAATAATTTCTAATGATTGTTTCTATTTCCTTGGTGTTAGTCGTGATCTCTCCCTTTTCATTCATAATTTTATTAATTTGAGTCCTCTCTCTTTTCTTTTGGATTAGTTTGGCCAGTGGTTTATTGATCTTATTGATTCTTTCAAAAAACCAGCTCCTAGTTTTGTTGATGTGTTCTACTGTAACTCTAGTTTCTATCTCATTGATCTCTGCTCTAATCTTGATTATTTCCCTTCTTGTGCATGGGGTTGGCTTAATTTGTTGTTGATTTTCCAGTTCTTTAAGGTTTGAAGAGAGCTGGTATATTCTGGATTTTTCAATTTTGGATAAAACAACAGGACCCATCCATATGTTGTCTAGAAGAGACCCATTTGGAACCTAAGGATACATCCAGACTGAAAGTGAAGGGATGGAGAAGCATTTTTCATGCCAATGGACCTCAAAAGACAGTTGGGATAGGGATTCTTATATCAATTAAATTAGATTTTAAACTAAAGACTGTAGTCAGAGATAAAGGACACTGCATCATTCTTAAAGGGTCTATTCACCAAGAAGATCTAACAATTATAAATATTTAAGCCCCCAATACGAGAGAAGCCAACTACAGAAGACAACTGTTAATCAAGATAAAGAGTCATATTGATATGAATACATTAATAGCAGGGGATCTTAACGTGCCACTCTCAGTAATAGGTTATCCAAGCAGAAAATCAATAAAGAAACAAGAGCATTGAATGACACATTGGACCAGATGGACCTCATTGATATATACAGAACATTCCACCCTAAAACAACAGAATATTCATTCTTCTTGAGTGCACATGGAACTTCCTCCAGAATAGATCACATACTGAGTCACAAATCAGGGCTGTACTGATACCAAAAGATTGAGATTATTCCCTTCATATTCACAGACCACAGTGCTTTGAAATTGGAACTCAACCACAAGAAAAAGTTTGGGAGGTATTCAAATACTTGGAAGCTAAAGACCACCATGCTTAAGAATGTTTGGGTCAAGCAGGAAATCAAACAACTTAAACAATTCCTGGAAACCAATGAGAATGATGACACATCGGTCCAAAACCTATGGGGTACGGCAAAGACAATCCTAAGGGGGAAATACATAGCCATCCAACCCTCACCCGGTTCTGCTTTCAAATTTGGATTTCTGCATTGAGGCCCAGGCACAGAGCAGGCAGTGACTAAGGGGCTCTGAGTAGCGCTCCACCATGGTTTTCCTTCTAGACCAGTCTGTACCTACCAGCCAGAATTGGAATCTCTTCCTGTTAGTGTAGTTTTACCCAAAGAACAGTAACCCATCAGAAGGATTCAGAACACACATATATCTATCATACCTTCATTGATCACAGCCAACATCCATCATGCAGAAAGGCCCTTCTGTCTCACAAGTAGCAGTGAGGTTTGGGGGGCTGGATCAAAGGGTGTACTCTGGAGCTGTGTGTAGCTTGAGGCTTCCATTGGCCAGACTGTTACCACACACCTGAGCTCATGGTCCCAGCTGCTTTACCTGCCCCTGACATATGGAGGTTAACAGTTTTAATATGCACAATAAGTGGCTTAATTTTCAAATCCAGTGAGGTATCATTTTATCTACAGGTATTATAACTTTAAAATAAATATAGATGTCTTATGTTCTTCCTTTTTGTATTTCAAATGCTTACTTATAAGTTGCCTCCTTTTATATTCCTAACCCAGGTAGCTACATATTACCAACTGACCAAGAACACAATAACTGCCTTCCAACCAACTTCTGTATTAATAAAACCAGAATCATAATATCACACCTATGAGTTAATGTTTATTTAGATCCCACTTTGTAAATGGTCCTGTTTTGAGCATCATTAGCTGTTTTGAGCAACCATTAGCTCTTTGAATACAACAAATCAACGACACGATATTTTTATTATTGCCATTTCATAGTTAGGAAACTGAGATAGACAATGTTAAATAGTCTGCCCAAGGTCACACAACTAATAACAAAGTTAGAATTCACACCCGGCCTGTCTGGCTACATTGCCCACACTTTTACCATTCTATTCGGACAGCTTCATTAATGAGGAATAATGAAGAGAAGTGAAAGCACTTGGAAATGCAGTATACTTTGTAAAATTGCTTTCTGACATCAAATGCCTGACAAAATATCCCATGCTTGTGTGTGTGGATGTGTAGATACACCCACATAAATATGTGTATATGTGTATGTACATACCCACAAATGTATATAAGGGGTGTGTGTATGTGCGTGTGTGCGTGCGTGTATGTGTGTGACTTGAGGAAAAGAACAATAAGGCCTGAAGATCTAACATTCATCTAAACTTGAGTCCTAGTATAATAAGGTAAAATATTACAGGATTATACCTATTTGAATATTCTGACATAATTAATGGGACTAGTTATTTGTTCAAAGTAACCTAAATTTAGTAACCTAAATAAATGGGACTAGTTATTTGTTCAAAGTAACCTAAATTCACATTAAAATAAATAATCTCATAAAAAGCTCTTTTTTAAACCTTCTTAGTATTCACATGCGTAGTTGGCAAACTGTTTACTCAGGTATCCCTGTACCAGTCCCCTCAGGCCCCTTCATCAAGTTGAGGGAGGTGATTCAGTATCATCTCAACATTTGAAGCCTCTTGTTTAGCCCTGTGATCAGTCCAGCTTCTGGATATCCTTCCTCCAGAGAGTTCCTAAACGGACCACTCCACTGGTTTGCATCCCTAAGTGTACTTATCTAAGGTTCCTAAATCTTTTTGTACCCTGGTTCTCTTCCAAAATCCCAAGTTGCTTGAGGATTGAGACTTTTTCTTCCTTCCAAAGGCTGTAGCAGACATCATATAAATAAAAGGGTGTCAGCAAACTGTGGCCTTATTATTGATATTCCACTTTTCTATTGTGACGCTTTAGGCAAGTCTTCTACTTGCTTTTAGTCGAGGCCTTCCTCTGTAACACAGAAGGGCAAAACTAGAAGCTGGTGCCACTCTGTGGGGCTTTGTCTGGACCACAGAGCTAGTTACAACAACACAGAGGAAGCACCACGATGGCTGGTTGGAGTACATCCCAAGGACATAATATGTTCAGATGAATTGCATTTAGGTCCTGCATCTCCTTGATAGGGGTTACTATTCTTTGGATAAAACTACTCTAATGCTAAGAGAGCCAGACATTAGTTTGCTGCTGTAAGAACATGACAATGGCCCAGATATTAGCAGTGGGGCTCCTGGGGGGTCATCTGTCTGAAATCCCTCTGTAAGAGCCTAAGGTCAGGAAGGCAACTAGCAGTTATTAAGTGCCTGGTATGGTCTGGACACCATGCCAAGGGCTTTCAGTTGTGATATAATTTAAGTCTCACAACAATCACGTGGATTATGTACAACAAATACCCATACTATCCATATGGTATGGGTAATAAAACCAAAGCTTATTTAGAAGTAGCCTTGTCAAAGTCAGCCAATGTACTGACACTCGAACTCAGGCTAATGTCACTTGCAAACTTGTATTTGTTTCATTTATTTAAAATTCTGTCTCTTCAGATGTAGCACAGTGGTGCCCACTGTAATTGTACTCATTCAGAACCAGTAGTTCATAATCTTCACCACTGCCTTTGGTTTTCCTAAACCTGGCTTAGCCTATGGCACCCTTGCTTTGCTTTTATAAATAAAATAGCATATCAGTCAAAGGAACTTTGACTTATTTATAAATAAAATAGCTTATCAGTCAAAGGAACTTTGACTTATTTATAAATAAAATAGCTTATATTTTATAAATAAAATAGCTTATCAGTCAAAGGAACAAAGAAGCCCATGTATATGGAGAAAATTTTTAAACAAAGGCTCAAACATGCAGGAAAGCTGGTGCCACGAAATTTCATTTTATTTCACCAAAGTACTTATTTTTGACTGTAATACTTCTAACTCTTTCACTTATGCTTTGAGCAAAAATGTTCACATTCCTTTTTCTTCATACACACTAAAATGCAATAGAATTAGGTTTAAAAGCAGTGTATTCTTCGAGGCAAAATAAATTACAAGCAAGTCTTGCAGATAGTTGCTAGGTAAATTGATTTCTGTATACAAAATGTTTTCTCCCTGATTTGTTGATAAAATTTTAATGTTATACATGTTAGAACTATTAAACACATCCTCCAAGCATGGAGCTTTTATTGGTGTTATGGTTTCCCCTTTTATCACTTGTTTTTTTTAAGACTTTCACATTATGTTGAAAATTGGGAAGATCATGGTGATGTGAAATAGGATACTAACTATTACCAAAGGGATCTCATTGCATTATCTTTACTTTCTGCTCTGAGCATTAGGTCAGAGCATGGAAAATAACCAGCCTGTTCTAGGTGTACTTTAAAGAAAACAGATGAATACGTCTTTGGAGCCTGTTAAAATTTGGATTTAATATCAAAGCATGATGTTTTTGTGAATCTAGAGACTTACCAAAAAAAAAAAAAAAAAAAAAGGAATGCAGGAAAGGCTGCTTCAGCAGATGGGCTAAAATTATATTAAAATCTAAGTGGTGGTCAAGTGAGGTCTTGCGGTCAGTGGTAGCATCTGTCGATCGTGACTGAGCAGAAAGTAGGTGGCAGGGTTAAAGGCAGGTTCAAAGTAGGGCAACACACACCACACAGATTATTTGCAGCTGTTAGTCATCTCTTTAGATTTATTTCCTGCAATTCGTTTAAGAACATGGAGCCCTGGGTTATTTGTGGTGGTTGTGCCATACTCTGAACACAAAAGGTAGATGTGCTGGTATCGGGCCTTATGTGATCCCATTTTACTGATCTGGAATGATCTTCTCCCTACTCTCTGGCACCTAAATCCTTGTCACTTTGACTGCCTGGATTGATATCTACCCAGGTCAATCAGTATGTAGCAAATGAGCATCCATCTCATTTGCTAGGCACTATTACAGGGCCATATTAAAAGGCTAAGAAGAATGCTAGAGGTAAGGAAGCCAACTGAGAGTCTATGTTATTAAAGAAGGCTTCCAGAACATGTATGACTTGAATTGCAGGGAATTTGGGTTGGCATGAGGTTTTCCAAATTTCAGATTTTCTGCCACCTGTATGATTATTCATTTTCTATTAATAAAAAGAGTGCTGTTAACTTAAATCAATTTAAACAGGAAACTTCATATCTTTGAAATCAGTTTTTATGTATATTATATATATCATATTTTTCCTAAGTTTAAGCTGTTAAAACAACAAGAACAAAGACAACAAAAATGAAACAATATTTCAAAATTGAATCTCTTACGTGTTGTCTGCCTAAGGCTCTGAATCTAAAGTCTACTTCAATTTTGCTAAAAAGGTATAGTAGCTCAGATATAGTGACCTCCTAAACCCCAAATGAGACTTGTCTTCACATAATCAGCAGTATTGAAAGAGAATTGAAAAGAGAATAAATCTCTCATTATGTGATTCAATGACATTTAATGCCTTACACACATACCGCTGGAATGAGTACATATCTTACACTGGAAGTCATGTTTTGTAGTATTAGTTTTTTACAAACTATACTTTGAACATATTGAATAATTGGAAAGATGAAAAGGAGGAAGTTAAATTAAAAGAAAAACAAAACTGCAAGTTAACGTAGTGGGAGTCCTCCACCAAGGTGTTTCTGGAAGACCATTAAACCCTTCTAAGCTGGACTTGTTTCTTCCTTAAGCCTCTATTCACTAAAATCTACACTTAACTTAGATAAGACTTGTTTCCCTCTGGATAATGTAGTCTCATTTTGTGTAGAAACAATGTCTGACACTTCTATTATCCCCCTCAGCAACCAGAACAAATGACATAATGTAAACAAAGGAAATGCTATTTACCTGGAGAGTATGTTGAGGAAGTAGCTGCACTTATATATAACTAAAGAAAAATCATGAAGATAGCCATTGTTTGCCATTTAGTTATCACTCCATGGGTGAGAGTATCTGAATAAAGAATGCATGGATAGGACTGAATCCATAATCGAGTTGGCTTCCCAGTCACAGACATAATAAGGGCCTTCATCTACACTCGAAGAATTAGAACAAGAACTAATCTGAGTTCAGTTCTCAGGACTCTTCTCAGCTTATTCACTAGATGTACTTGGAATATGTTGTATCTCTTCAGCAGTCTTTCCTGTCGGTGAATAGATAATAATATAATTATTGAATTTCTAAAATACTATGAAATTCATTGACGTGGAATTTTGGATAAAAGAACCAAGGTCATTCAACATTTGGAATGTACTAAATAAACCAAAGAGACTGGTGTAAATGAGGTAATTACTCTTACAGAACCACCTTTGAGGGACTAGATAAAGCTATATATATTACATATTCTATATACTACTACATATTCCAATATAGATAATGGTTTTAGATATAATCATTCAAATAGAAATAGTTCATGCTTTGAACGACAGCATAGAGGGAATAAACCATGAAAAGAAAATGAAAAGTATAACCTTAAGCCCAGGAAAACCCATACTAATATTCTCTCCCTTCTGCACATTCCTGTGAGGGACACTAATGGACAGCTGCCTTGCATGACTTTCTAGAAAATGTATTAGAAAGTGCTACTAAATATTAGAGAATAAGCTCATGAGTGAATATGTGCACATGTGTAAGCGCGCGCATACACACACACACACACACACACACACACACACACTGACTTTGGCCTGAAAAAACTTTCATGGAGAACCTAACGGTGAAAACCTTGCAGCAGTCTTTGCTCACCAGCCCACTCCCCGCGCTCACCCCCCCCCAGCCATCCCATCTCTGCAGTCCATCCCTAATGCTATCTAGTGGAAAAGGAAAGGCAGCCTGCTTCCATTGTTCCTCTGTTTAAGTGAGATAAGATCCTCACTCTGTACATATTTTCCCTTTATCTCCACAGTCCTTGTGTCTCAGCTTGTTCTTTGAGTTTAATGACTTTTTTTCTTGCTTTGTTTTGCTTCTTCCTATCTCTTTGGGTTATGAGATCTTTACTGATTTCAGGAGTTGGTACTTTTTTTCTTCTTTGAGTCTCTTCTTTGTTCATTGTTAACCGGCTGATTTAAAAAAAAAATGTGTCCAAAGCATATGGAAATTCTATTTCTCCTCCTTTGTTAGTTCAGCTTGCCTTTAGAGACTAACAACAATTGCAATTTATTTTCATAGACTGTTTTGGCCATTTAGTGATACCCTTGCATTCATTCTCCTTCCCACCCAAACACTGCTTCTTTCCACAAAGATTTAAATTGGCAGGTCCTTTTTGTAAGTAAAATAATTTTGATGGGTGAGAGTATCTGATAACAGCATGTGATGTGTCTATAACTGCTTTCCATCTTGTTTCTTCACCAGTGAGATACACATACATCCCTCATCTTTGTCTATAGGTTGTAAGTGTTACAATTTCATATAAAGAGATGATTTTTTGGAATAAAGCTGACTCATCTGTTTCAGAATTAGCAGTTTTGTTTTGTTTTGTTTTTTCATATCACAAGTTCATGTCTGTAAGCCACCCTTAGCTCTAAGGGTGGTGAACCAGGAGAATAACAATAAATGGAATGAAATACAAGAATAGCTTATAATTCCAAGATTAGAGGGTAACCTAAGTGGGACGTTGCCAATGCATAAATTATCAAAACCAAAAGCCTTGCTTGGATAAGAATTTGAATGAAGAATCAACACTTAAACTTGATGATCTGATTAACCTGAATTCAGATGCAAAAAACATATAGAAGATATACTATATGCCCAGAAATGTGCCAAGGATATTAAGGGATAAAATATAATCAACATCTATTATCTTTGGCTCTAAAAGAACTTATGATCTAGCTGGAGAACCTAGATTTGAAAACATAAAGCCAGAAGACAATCTAATAGGAATATAATTAAGTGTGTAATGTGCATTGGAGGTTTTTTATGTTATGGAAGTCAGAGAGAACAGAGATTATCACGTGTCAGCACTGTCAGGAAAGGCACTGTGGAAAGCAAAGAAAGCATGCAGAACATGGTTATATGAAGGGGGCACTATATGGATACTGCTGGCCCTGAAATTCCTTTTATAAGCATAATTGGTGGGGAAAAATAATAATTACTAATAAGATATAATACTGGACTTAAATCCCCCTGTAGACCAAAATCAAGAAACCTAACCTTCATAAGCTATCTTATGATAAAACACTAAAATTACAATAAATGTGCCTGTTTTTAAAAAGGCTAAGTAAATATGATCAAACAAAAATCTCTCATGTCCATTTTATCTATGCTACTATAACAACAATATATTCCTACCTGATACAGACTGCTCCCTCCCTGAGGAATAGTTGCAGTCAGTATAGTCACATGGAGACTATAGACTATTCATGTATAGTAGTCTTTAATGGCACCTGTGTTCCAGAGAATATGATATTAAGTATGTATATACTTCTAATATTGCCCCTTCCAACAAAATATCTTAATCTCTACTTCAGATTAAAAATACACAAATAAGTTTAGGATCTAATGATGGATCAAATGCTCTAGATGTATATGTATATGTAAGTTTGGATTATAAAGTAGAGGTTTTTATTTAAAAAAAGAAGGAGGAGGAGGAAGAAAGAAGAAAAAAGGGAGAAATAGAAGAAAAGAAGAGGAAGAAGAAGCTGCTAGAAATCATGGTCTTACCTTGGAGTTTCATATCCACGATGTTGATAGCATATGATAATGTCAAGAAAGCTTAGAGCAAAAGCTAACTGTGAATGAACTCTGCACTGGAGTTTTGTGAAGCCCTGTTCTTGGTATTCTATATTCTGTTGATGGTTGGTAGTACTCTTGAAATGCTCAAGTGACACAAGTCTGGCAGGGATATTGACTATCACAATAGCCTAAAATGATAGGTGAAAACTGAGAAGATGAAATTTGGCAAGAATATGTATAAAGAGTTATAGGGTTCTTGGGATTAAAAATAGATGACTCAAAAGAATCACAAAGTTTAAAAAAAATCTACAATATCAACAATTAAAATGAATGTTTTGTTAATCGATGATCTCTGCGTCTCTGAAAATATCCAAACTTTGGATGATACTTAAAGAATTTTTGTGCTAAGAATTAGGAATTTGTGAGAAATCAGGTATGACTATCTACTGAAGCTGCTAACATCACCAGAGTTGCCTTTGCATCTAGGTAAATTGAATCATTTCCAGGTCACCAGCCTAACCAGTCCTGGGGCTGAAAGATGTGGAGCACTTTGGCATGAAAACTGGAATTACCAGAAACAAACAGAAACTTGATAAGAAATTACCCCTGTGAACTTCCAATGACCTTCCTCTTGCATTTCATAGGACAACCATCCATAGTCACCTTATTCCCATGGACGTGCTTTACTCCTGTTGTGGTTGGGAACTTCAGTAGTAAATTTCTTATTTATCATCGGGTTTGTACAGAAGTGACCACATCCAAACCACCTACCCAACTAATATTAGTAATATCCTTTTACTTCCTGATTAAAGTGCAATGTGCTTTAAACATTCAGCGTAAACACATTTGTTTATTTCTTTCTTAATTTGTGAGGCTACTTTGCTGGCAGAGACCAGAGTAGAGGAATCCAAGATGTATTGATTTCTTTCTTCATGACTATTTAATCGGTTAAAGTGTGCGCCACTTGCAAGTGCCAAGATGCTGGTTACATTTTAATAAATGTCCTCTTTGGTCGATCAATACTTCTCAGCCCCAAAATAAATAAATAAATAAAAGTGCTGTCCTCTCATAAGTTAATGGGGAGAAAATCTTTTTACTATCGTCAGTCATCATGACAAACAAGAATATGAAAAGTGTTAATGAAATGACCAACTGTCTATAAAATAAAAGACTTGCAAGACAGTCTCCTTTCTTCCCTTAATTTGATGAAACAAAATGGAAAATTACACTAGTGCCCATCCAGCGTGAAATGATGTTAACAAGCAGAAAACAAATGCTATAATGAAGGACTTCTAGGATGTACTATGTATAGTCTTACTTGTAAAGAGGGAATTACTGGGCAGAACTCTAGCCCTGAGCAACATCCCACCCCCTGCTGAGGAGAATCACAGCTACCATCAGGTCCCTTGGGAAGTAGAGCCATTCAGCACAATAGGACAAATTGATGTTCACAGCATAATAATTATCCATGTGCTGCAAACAATAGGCCACACAATTACCAACCAGGGCAATGCCCTACACAGGCAGAGTGAAGTTGCAAAATGAAGTGATTGTACAGATAATTGAGGCAATAGCCCCACAATAAAGGGATGTGCACAACTTGTTATTTATTGGGCTTTGTTTGGGAAGGAAGAGTTACAAATAACTGAATTTTCCAGAACACCAAAACTTACCATTTGAGCACAAAATGTTTCATTTTTAAAATGCATTCATTGTGAATGGATATCTTACATAAAATATATTACCAATTCCTTCGCCTTTTTAAGCAGAGTATGTAAGTATGATCCTATTTTGGTAGCTCTCTTGATTAAACAAACATATCTTTTGCTAAGGAAAGATGACCCCGAAACTACTACTTGGGCTCTCCTCCACATTCATGTAACATTTCTCTGTATGCTGCATAAGGATAACATGAGGACACCTAGAAACACTTTAAGCCCTCAGTTGAAAGAGTCAACGTGTTCCTACGTAAATACCGCAAGTACAAGGTAGCATAACCCAAAGGCATTTCTAAAATGAAAAGGGATACAGATGAAGATGGTTTAAGTAGTTTGATATCATGCTTGATGAACTTTTATTCTTTTCTTACTAGAGAGTGGAGCATTGTGGGAAGATTTGGGGTTGAAGAAGCAGCCTAACATAGCGGTCATGACACTGTTGTGAGCCTCCTATTGCCTGGGCTCAAACTTCATCTAGCACTTAATGACCAAGTGTTCCTGGAAATCTTACTTGAATCTTTCTAAAAGCTTGGATTCTGTCTACAAAATAGGAATGATTAAGATCCTTGCACTGTTGAGATTTTTAAATAAGATCATGCAAAAACATTTAGCCTTTCCATTGGCACTTATTAAGGGCCCTATAAGTGTTAGCATTTTAAGTAAGAAAAAGAGGAATAAATTTGATTAAATCAGAATCCAGAGATGTGCATATAAATGACAAGCGGGAGAAAGACTATAAAAGGCAGTGGAATGATAACAAAAACTAAATGAACGAGCAAAGGAAGAGAGAATTCAGGAGACACCATGGCCTTGACCATGAAAAAAAACCCCACTATTTCAGTATTAATAAATATTGATTGAGCAATACCACAGACAATACACAATGCCAGATACTATCAAATTACATAAGATAGCTTATTTTGCACCAACATCTTTGAGATGGAATTTGTCATTATCATTGCATACATAAGGAAACCAAAACTGAGAATAAAGGAATACTGTAGGTAATACTGTAAGATTCTAACATATTTAAATATATTGTCTTTTGGCTCTAAATCCAATTCTCACCTTATCTCAAAGTCTGTATATATATTATATATATATATATGTGTGTGTGTGTGTGTGTGTGTGTGTGTGTATTCTTTTTTTTTTCCTTCCTTGTCTTTCCTCTTTCTGATCCAGTTTCTCCTCCTGTATTTTCTGAGCACTCCCTGTGTATGAAGCACTGAAATGAGAGGATAATTAAAATTAGGTCTCTACCCTTAGAAATTTTACAGTCCATTGGAGAACAAAAGCATGTGAAAATATGCATAAAATATAACAGATGACTTCTCTAACAGGGATATGAACGAAATACCATTGTTTCTCACATCTACCTCTCTGCCTAAAATGCTTTCTCTTCCTTTCCAGGCTTCCCGATCATTATATCCATCTTTCAAATTTCAGGTCAAATTTATCCTCCTCTTCCATAATTCTACCCGCACAGTGATCTCGTTCTTATTTAAATCCTTCCATGATTTATAGTCTACACTCAAAGAACCTGTTAGATACACAGTACCAGGATCCACCCCAGAGTTTAAGATTTAGTATCTAGGATGGGCCCTGGGAATTTGCACTTTAACAAGTTCTAGATGATCCTGAGGCTACTGATCCAAGAAACATGCTCTGGGCACCACTGGCTCACTCCTACGGCGTGTGGCAAACATTTCCCCCTGGTCTTAGCTGATATTCCCATTGTATATGCCCAATTCCTTATTCCGTCCTTTTGTTCCTTGAATCCAAGGAATATTTCTTTTTATTCTTTGTACTTTCCACAGCTAGTAGCATGGTATAACAGTCAGTAGCATGTGTCTAGGAAATGTGTTCTACTTGACTGGTTGATTGGTAGACTCTTTTACTGAGCACGAGTTGGCTATTTCTCTCCCGGCACCTTCCACCTCTCATGACAACTCCACCCAGAGAAGCTATTTTGTGTGAATTCAGATTACTGTATGGAAATGGAGGTGAACATATGTAGATATTTGTATTATCATATCTATCAAATAAGATCTCTCAAATAATGATACTTATAAACTTTTCCTCATGCTTATTTGCAGGGTAATACATAGACAGTTGCCTTGGAAACACTCACTCTGAATATTCTAAATTTTCTATAATGGAAAATCTTGCCTTTGCCTTATCACTTACACAGTCTCCCTCATTTTTGTGTTTTGCTGAGAATACATAATGAGATCTGAATGCTGATAAATGTCATTGTTGAGGAGGACATAATTATTGTATTCATCTATTATGCTTTTCATAAACTCATTTTTCTCAGTCAAGCTTCTGAAGGACAATTAGCTAATAAAAAATAAATTTTTAACTAATGCTATTTTTATAGTTGTGTTTTAACTGACCTCTCTGTAGTGTCCATTTCTTTTTTACTAGTACATTTAAAAATCACTTTTTATTAGTCCTTCCCTCTATAAATCAGAATTAAAGTTGACATTTTCACGTTTGATTTTGGGAAACACAAGTAGAATTAGGCAACTTTTCAGGACATACCACTGAACACAGACTCGCCTTAACAATTCTGAATATACCAATATTCAGAAGTTGCATTTTCTACTAGACTCAGCAGAGTCTCCATTAGTTATTGTTACTGTTTGCTCAGTTTTGAGCTAAACTCTCCCAGAGTGCCAATTAGATCCTGAGAGCAAGTCCACACACCACAAGGTGAAGAACAAGTTTGACAATTATCCTATTAATTTGATCTATGTTTACATGTAGATGGTCAAACCAGATAATTCAGTACACATAACTCACCCAAAGGACTTATTATCTGGATTGGTTATCTACATAGATCAAATTAGACCCTAATAACTCCCAAGCCTCCACTTTACTTTATGTCCTATAGACATAACCAAAGGTGATTCTACCTGTTATAGCCCATGCATGGCAACCTATCTGTGGAAAAGTGTATTCAACTTTTAAAGTTATCACATATTTACAAAAAAGTTCCTAAAGTCTGAAGATGTAAAAAAAAAATAAATAAATAAAGCTACTAATGGGTTATTATTACATTTATCTTCCTGAGGTCTACCGGAATATACATTTTTTTAGTTTTGCATTGCCATGATCTTTCTTTTGCATAGCCTGAACCCTAAGATTGGTTTAAATAGCCATCTCAGTCAGGGATCATCTGACCACTTAAACACAGATGCCTGTACTTGTCAATGACAAGTGTTTTACACTTGGTCTTGTCTTAGCTATGAGAATCTGCTGGCAAGAATGTTAAATCAATCTAAGTACATTCCGGTTGAAAGTAATTATTCAGGTGTCCCTTCTTTGACCATTGTCAGTGTCTGGCCACTGCACACTTCAAAGACAAAGATTATTCATGTGTGTATCAGCAGAGCCTTTCTGAAGCATAGTAAGTATCCAATAAATGATTGAATAAATATGAATATTACAGATACTAAACATAAATATTGTAGGAAAAAAAATAACAATGAAGAGGAAGAAATATCATAGTAAGATCACTAATCACACTACCCTAAGGTAACCATTATTGATATTTGGGGCCATTCTTCTAGAAAAGGTTTAGTATATACTTTATGTACTTTTAACAGTATATTCTTTAGTATATACTTTATGTACTTGGAAGAGCTTTGTAAACCTTTCTTACTAGTCAGTATATCACTCTTTTCCATACAAATAAATGTACTTCTGTCACTGTGAGAGACCTGGTTTGCACTATTGTTAATATGTCTTGCTCCCCACCCTTGTGTAGGTGCATACCTCTTTCCATTGTGGCTTTGGCACCCTTATATGGAGCTTCCTCCACTGCCCTTCCCGCTTGGACTTAACCCTTTTTGCCAGGCTGCCTCACACTGAGACATTCTTGGATCCCCAACAGCAGGGATTCTCTCATTATACATAGGCTCTGACAGCCATTCTGGGATATTTTTATGTGTGGGTGTCCTTCCCCTCAAGCTCTGGTACCATCTCATGTGCACAACCTTCTCTCTTACATGGGGTTCTCAATCCTCATACTGGACTTCCCTCCTTTATGGAAGCACTGCTCACTCTATTTGAGTTCTTACATTTCCTCTGATGCATTAGTGGCTCTTCTCAGCCCCTATATTATGGCTTACCCTGTTCAGTCCCACCTAGTAGACTTAGAACTGAGCTGTTTAGGAGGGGAAGGGAAGGGGAAGTGAGGGGAAGGAAAGAGTGACAAAGGGTGACAAGGAAGAAAAGATCTCTTTTTATAAAAAATAAATAAATAAATTAGTAAGAATCCGGCACTGTACTACGTGTTTTGCCATATTATCTCATTCAGATCAAGACATGCTCCCCCAGAACGTGTACCACAATTATTGCTAACAATCACTGTTAATTTTATTATCAATTATGTAACTGATCTTATAGACACTGAAAAGAACTTTTCTACTATCAGAGTATAAGTCTGAAAGATAGAATTTGATTATTCACTTGTCTAATACCAAACCATGTTCTTAACTATAAGGTATAATGCTTCTCCTTCTGTAGTTTTAACCCTTGGTTTTTACATGGCTGCTTTAAAAGAAAAATTACATCAATTTTTCCATTTTAAATGTGTGATTTTGCTAAATTAATGCAAGTTAACAATTCTACTCCTTTATTTTTATTATGCTATGATAATCTCATTTAATTATTTTCCTTTTTACTTTTATTGACTTGTCTCTTAATGTATCTTGTTTACTTTTTATTTTTATTTTGCCACTTAATCTTATTTATTTTATGCCCTTTTCTCTTTCTTGCTATTTTATCTTTTTGGTATGTTTTCATAAGCACTTCTTCCTATTCTTTTTTTTTTTTTAAAGATTTTATTTATTTGACAGACAGAGATCACAAGTAGTCAGAGAGGCAGGCAGAGAGAGAGGGGTAAGCAGGCTTCCCACAGAGCAGAGAGCCCGATGCGGGGCTCGATCCCAGAACCCTAGGATCATGACCTGAGCCGAAGGCAGAGGCTTTAACCCACTGAGCCACCCAGGCACCCCACTGCTTCCTATTCTTAATACATTTTTACCATGTTTCTAGTAGTGGAAAACAAGACAAACAAAAAATCACCCAGAAAGAGAGGGACTGTAAGGGTATAACAAGAACTTGTAAGGTCTCCTCTTGGCCAGCTCCTCCCACTGTTCATCAGAGCACCCCTTTTCTCTTCATATGTAAGCTACATTATTAATTCAAAGTTAATTAAAAAAAACAGATCCTATAATCATTATTTCCATCTACAAAATGAGAAGGATGAAAACGTTTGTTTATTTATTTATTTATTTATTTAGCATGGGAACTCACTTTCAAAGCAAATCCTGTATATAGATCGAGCATGGAACCTAGAAAACAACATTAAGCTTACTAGGTTAAAATTAGTTAGGGGGATGGATGGGAAGTCTGGAGACTTACCTATTCTAGGTCTCTCCCTTGGTCTGCCTCCCTAGTAGACTCTGCAAAAGTTCTTTATTAATCCTAAAATCTTCTCTTTATACTATTAAAAAAACTAGTGTTAGCATTCAGTGGTTCTCGAACATGAACATGCATCAGAAAAATACTGGAGAGCTTGTTGAAGCACAAATTCCTCGACACCTCCTCCCCCAGGGATTCTGGTTTAGTAGATCTGTGATGGGGCCCAAAGAGCTGTGCTTTACGCAAGTTCCCAGATGCTTCTGATGCTATGCTCCAAGGACCAAACTCTGAGTAACACTGGGTTAGACTATTACCTAGAACATTCATAGCCACAAAATACTATGCTCTATCTCCAGTTTCTCTTCACTCTCCAAGTTCAATCACAAAAATATTTATTCTCAACTTGTCCTTCATGCCTCTGTTGTTGAAGCATTTTTGCCTGGGTCTTCTGTTATGCAGGTGGAAGAATAAAATGGCTTAATTTCCACACCCAGAGATTAAAGAGAAAATGGTGACTTGATTCCCTATTTGATTTTACTGTCCTCTCACAATTTTTTTTCTACACTTTGTATAGCTAAGAGAAGAATCAAATACATATGAACCACTAATGTTCTTGTTACTCCTCATGGGTCCAAGAAGACCAAATTTTTTTTTTTTTT
>PISX010021002.1:0-34575 GCA_004024625.1 Mellivora capensis | reverse complement strand
CAAATACCATATGTTTCCACCTATATGAGGTACTTAGAGTAGTCAAATTCATAGAGACAAAGAATAGAATGGTGGTGGCCAGGGCTGGATGAAGGGGAAAGTGGGGAGTTACCGCTTATTGGTTATAGAGTTTCAGTTTTGCAAGATGAAGAGGGTCCTGGAGATGGATGGTGGTGATGGTTGCACGATAATGATGTACTTAATTGCTGTAGAACTATACACTTGAAATCATTAAAATTATAAATTTTGTTGTGTATTTTTTTAACCATAATAAAGCAAATAGGTTAAAAAAAAAAAAAGATGGATCTGAGAGCTATTAAGGAGTTGAAATTGGTAGGATTTCTTGATTTATTAAGGGTGAGAGATGAGGAAGAATGAAGAATGAGCCCAGTTCCAGGTTTCTGGCTTGAACAGTTGGGTGCATGGTGGTTGCTACTCACTGAGCTAAGGAATCACAGGAGAGGTAAGTTGGGGACAGAGAGAATGAATTCAGCTCAGAAAATGTTGACTTTAAGGTACACATGGGAAGGAAAGCAAGAAAGAAGCCTGATGAAGAACAGAGAGAATAATAAAGTATAAGATGCCACAGAGAGGTCAGTTTGATTCAACAAATATTTATCAAGCATGTACTATGTGCCAGGTATGTGCTACTGGGTAATGAGGATAGAGCAGTGAAAAACAAACAGAGACCCGGTAATTATCATCAAAAGGAGAAAAGGTGGCCATGGGATTCAGGATTGCAGAGAACTGTATGGCTTTTTGTAGCAACAGTTTCCTGGAATGAAGAGGTGAGAAGCATATGTGACAATGAAGACAGTCAAGAATCAAGAACAGCAACCAGAGGAAACAGGGAGCTGAAGATGAGGGGCTATTTTGTTGGTTTTATTTCTTTGATTTTTAGTTATATGATAAACGTGAACATGCTTATACACACACAAAAAAATGTGCCATGGAGAAGAGGTTGGAAGTGCTAGAAAAAAGGGCGTGTGGTGGGCCCTAAGGGAAAAACAGGAAATAGCATAAGGAAGTATGTAGCTCATCTTGCAAATCTTACCCATATTATCTTCTGCCCTGTCCTAGCCTCTTGCCAGTTCTGAAGGATGCATCCACCTATACAAAGACTCCCCCACCTTGCTGCTAGAAACACTAAAACTAAGAGCCTTTAATTCTTGCAGTAGTGGAATCTGGAAATAAATGGTAGGGATCTTATGATGTAAAGCCAAGCCTCAGGTTCTTTCATGGTGTTATTAATCACAGAACTTCTTTCTCACCCTCAGCAATTTCTAAACTATAAGATGACCAGATCACTTCTGCCCATTTCTGCCTAGCCTCTCTTGGGACAGGAAGGGTTCTGCTGTTTCCCCCTCATTCCCAGGGCACTTGTACTGAGTGGGACAGGAAGGTGAGGAGAGAATCCTGTCTTAAATCCTGGGAAGGAGGATTTAAATGAGGACCTGTGCTTAGGTGTGGAATCTATCCTATTTCTCACCTTACTTTGAGAAAGGTTTCTTAACATAGCTTTGTGTGATTCCTTTACCATTGCTATTCTGCAATTCAAAAGCATTCCCTATGCCAGTCCCCTCAAAAGAAGCTCCCCTTGGGCCTCTAGCACCTAGCTCAGAACTGTACTAAATTTACCTCACTCCTATTTGACCTTCAGCCACCTTTCCTCTAACTTCCCCATCTCCAGCTTTTGCTCTCCTGGATTCCCAACATGCCTTAAGGTCATGTGTAGTACCTCCAATGGAATTCCAAGGCTGATAAGGAAGTTTGCCAGGCCTTGACTCTAAAGTCAAAACATAAGGGTGCCTGGCTCACTCAGTTGGTGCTCCACGCAGGGTGTGGAAACTACTTTTTTGAAAAAAATCATAAAATAAGGCTCAGGTGAAATATTTCCTTTTGCTAGCCTAAAATCTGGACTATTGCATGCTGCCTGTGTTGGTTTTGAGCTAGGACTTGATTAATTATTGACTGAGAGAAAGGAAAGAACACTATATCAACCACAGTTTAGGGGTCCACTTGCTATTTATTAATTTTGTAGGTTTAGTTAGGTAAATTGCTTGAGTTCTCTGGGTCTTACTTTTTTTTTTAATGATTTTTTATTCATTTATTTGAGAGAGAGAATGCAAATAGGGAGGTGCAGAGGGAGAAGGAGAGAGAATCTTAACCAGGCTCCATGCCCAGTACAGAGCTCATCACTGGGCTTGATCTCACAACTCTGAGATCATGACCTGAGCCAAAACCAAGAGCTGGACACTCAACTGAATAAGCCACCCAGGCACCCCTGAATCTTTTCTTATCTGCAAAATGTGGGTGATTATAGACAGCATTTCTGTGTTTACAATGTTCTAAACACTTTACGAATAACCTGTGTAATCCTCACAACAATCTCATAACACAGGTTCTGTACTGTTAACAGTTAATACTTAATGAGTGAAGTTTAAGCCAGATAACCTGACTCCAGGGCCTTCCCCATTAGCCACTGTGCTCTACAGAGCTAGTATTACCTTCCCTCTCACTTTCAGGGCTAGAGAGAAGAGCATGAAAAATGAAATAATACACAAGAAAAGAAAACACTTGGTAAATTGTTGTTTAATGGGTGCAGGGTTCCAGTGCTGCAAGATGAGAAAATTTTTAGGGATGGAGGGTGGTGATGGCTACACAAGAATTGGAATCTATTTGATATTGACTAGACCCTACACCTAAAACTGGTTAGATGAAAAATTTTTTGTTATGTGTATTTACCACACTTAATTTTCTTAAATTCCTAAAAACAAAACTTTAGATTATAAAGTGCCAAACATATGCAAACTATTAAAAATGTTCTTAATCCTTTACAATTTATGTGACATACTTTTACTCCTTCTCTAAATATCTACAATAAATGATGGAAAGAAGAGAAGCCTAGTATAAACTGGCAATATCTGGATTTTAGCAGCCCCAGAACAGAAATGAGGAGAAGAAAGTGGGTCCAGGTTGGTTTTCACACGACAACTTGGCAATTTCTAAGTCTGACTGCAAGCTCATCCTCTGGCCACCCTCTACATTGTCCAACAGAGAATATAATATGCTTTCAAGAGTTAGACTCATCTTCCAAAGGGAAGGATCAAAGCTGAGGCCAAAGCCAAGGGGGAAGTGACCTGGTTTATGCTTTAGAAATATCACTTTGGCTGCTGGATGAAGGATAGATTTGCGTTCAAGAATGGAAACCAAAAGTTCAAACAGAAGCTGTTCACATCAGTGTAAACTCTGGTTTCAAATCTGCTCATTCATGTCCATTCCTCTTCAGGCTGAGACTGAGAGCTCCACCACAGATTCCCAGCATCATGTGTGAGTGATTCCCAGCAATGTGCACATTTCCTATCCTCACCTCCCCTGGGATGGATCCTTATGTCATTTATGATATTTATGACATTGTATTCCCTGTTCGTCTTTGCTCTTTCGAAAAAAAAATTTTTTCTTAATAAAAAAGACAATTCATTATCGAAAATTCAGAAAATAGAAAAATCAAGTGTTCTTGGTTAAGTAACTCCAAATTAGCTAAACTGGCCCAGTTACTCCAAAAAAATTGGTTTCAGATTCTCTCCAGAGAATAAAAAAAGTGAAGTTCATTCTTATTTGTGGGTGAATTAAGTTCTAAATTTTTCCTTGAAGATTTATTATCTGGCACTCCAGTTGCATTCTTCCTTTAAAACAATGTCATGAAAGGTTATTAGGTTGCCAGATCAGCCCACAAAATTCTACTTAATGTAGTTCAGAGTCCTGAACTACAGGACCTTGGGTACAGTAACCTATGGGTAAAGCTATGACACCAAGCCACCAGACTCTAGTCTTCTTCTAAGAGGCAGAGACTTCACTGGTCACTTCTGAGCCACCAGCACTGGTGCATATTGGACGTGAAGCAATAGTGATTTCTAACTTCGACCTTATATAGAGAAAGGACTTGGCTTTGTGAGCATCTCTTCCTTCAAGCAGCATTAAGAGCACTTAAAGTTTCCATAGTGGGAAGGAAGATGAAACCACCTGGTTCAAAAATGGGCCAGTAATCTTTAGTGTACAAAGGTCATAGGTAGACTGAATACTCATAAACTGGAGACCTGCTTACTGGAACATATTGAAGAATGATCTCATTTATCTCCTATTTTATTGGTGATACATATAGTCAATAGCCAGCTGTATTTATTAGATGGCTGTCTTCAATTTGTTAACCAATATATTGTTACTGTGAAGGAACATAAAAGTATGTCTGAAGGCAACAAATCACCTAATCCCCAGTAAACTTTCTCCTTTCTGGACCTACAACCATAGGCACAAAAGGACTAGAATATAACACTTGTATAAAGCAACACATTTAATATAAAAATAATCTAAGTAACTCTTTGCAATAGGTTGATTTCTTAAAAGATTGGTGCCTAGTCACTACTACATTTCTCATTTTTTTTAATTCATCCAACAAATATTTCCCTATAGTTTCTATGTCCCAAGTGCTGGGCTAGGTTCTAGGTATACAACTGTAATCCCAGACCCTCAGGGAGTTTCAAATAAACAAAGTCAGGGGAAGACTGGCAGAGAGCAAGTACAAAAAAATAAAAATATATTTCCAGTCTGTAACAGATGCTATGATAGGGAATAACAAGAGGAACCTTTTGAAAGAGGAAGGAATGAAAAGCATTGCAGATAGAGGAAGTTACTTGTGTGGGTGGGTACTCAAGGAAAGGAGAGAAAAGCAATGTGGCTGAACAAGTGAGCAGAGGGGCAATTGGCATGAAAAAAGTTACAGGTTGGCAGGGCCAGATAATGCAAAAGTTTGCAGGAGTCTGGATTACATTCTAAGTGCAAGAGATGCCCCTGACAGGCAAAGTCAGGAGGGAAATGACTTGGTTTGTGCTTTAGAAATATCACTTTGGTTGTTGGATGAAGGACAGATTTGCATTCAAAAGTGGAAATGAGGAATTCAAATGGAAGTTGTTGCCTTTAGAGGAACCAGGTTCCTTGGGGGGGAAAAAAGTCATAAATGATAGAAACATCCTGTCATTGGTTTATCTGTTCAGTGTCTTTCTCTCCCAATAGAAATTAAACTTGTTCACTCTTGTATCCTCAGTGCGTTAAAAGGTGTCTGCCACAAAGCTTCTCAATAAATACTCGCTAAATAAAGGGATGAACCATGGATTTAATCTTTTCATGGAGCAAAGGATCCTTCTTTAAAGTCATCGTCTTCCTTCTTATCCATTTTACAAGCCTGAATCTTTATACATCAACCGAAGGGAACTTGAAGGAAGAGTAAACTAAGTAAAGGAAGTTTACTGTACTAAATGGAAGTTTAGTTTCATCCCATGAAATGTGAATCCCAAGAAGACAGAGCCCTTGAATATGCCTATTATATAATTTAATGAATAAATTAATGAAACCAGAGCTCTGAGCCCTTGTCTGTGGTTTCTAGAATTGTGTTCTTTTAACAGATGAAAAAGAACTTTGCATTTAAGTTGATATTTTAACTATTCTTCAAAGTATTTAAACTCATCCAGCTTGACAGCTATCAAAGCAAGCTGGTAGGCATGAGTTATGAAATAAAAGGCTTCCACCCATTTCAGAAAGAAAGAAAAAGAAAGATCCGCAATAAAACTGGCACAGTGATTCATCCATCCATCCATATCAAACCTTTCTGCTTTGGCCTCACAAACCCAGACTGCTGGAATGAACTGTAAGAGACTTATTACTGGATACTGAGTTCAGCAAGTTAACAAGTTTCCCTTAACTCAAAATTGCTTCTTGAGGCAAGCTCTACAGGCTGTTAGTTCTCTGTTGCTGTTATAACAAAATTACCACAGACTTGGTAGCTTTAAACTATAGAAATTTATTCTCTCAGTTCTGGAAGCCATAAGTCCAAAATCAAGGCAACATCAAGGTCTGGTTACCTCTGGTTGTTCTGAGGGAGAACATATTCATGCCTCTTTCCTAGCTTCTGACGGCCTAATATTCTAGCCACCTCTTTGGGCCCAGTCAAGTGCATCAGCTCTGTACTACATTGTTTCTTCTTCCCTTCTCTGTCCAAAAGCCTTCTCCAAACTCTGGCTCCTCCTAGATCCTGAGTTCCTAAGTAGCAACCCAAATCTGACTCTGGATGTTGACCTCTTGTCTAAACACTTGATTATCAATGCTAGATGCTGAATTGTACTCCTACTGGGATGAACTCACGATAGCAGCTCAAGGTGAAAGACCTGATCCCTTTCATGGACCATCAACCCCCCAAATCCATCTTTTTTCTTTGATGTGTAGTTGCAATAGATTGTCCCAAATTCAACAGATGCTTGTTCATTGTCCAGAACCCCTTCCTTTACACACTCCCTGGCAATCTGGTGTGGAAGAATCAGCCAGCCTTGGCTGACAGCTTGGGCGACATTACAAGGCACATGAGGGAGGAAGAAGCACTGCCAGAATTTCTTTTCTGTTTTTGCTGGTCTCTACTGAAAAGAATGGTTTTAAGAAGGTAAAGTTGGCAGGGCCACACCGTGTTGATGGGCTACTTTCAGCTTTGAGAAGCATAGGTGTTTTTTTTTTTTTCTTTTTCTTGGGGTACAGTCCTCTGAAAGGTTGGAATTCATTTCTGGCATAAGATTTCACTAGAATCAATTGTGCATGTTTAAAATTGTGCTTTTAATGTTATTTTAAGTACCTATTTTATAATTTCAATAAACTACTCTCAAGCATGATGTAATGCTGATTAATGACACTTTTCTGGTACACCAAGAGCTCTCAATTCTGCCTTGTGCCTCAGTGCTCACCTGAGACATCCCATTAATCATTGTTATGCCACAATCTGTCCTATCATATTGCTTAATTACCATTTCTGTTACTCATTCATCTGCTCTATTAATCCCCACAGCACATATTCATCAAACCCTGGGGCCTTGAAGCTACAGTGTTCTTGGTCTTGCCAGAATCTACCACTATAAGTAGCTTATCCATAAAAGATGGAAGGATCCCAAGTCTTGATATTCAAGAAAAACTAACCTTAACACATATTGTCTACACAAAGGAATTTTGTCTCTCTATCTTCTTTGCGACTTAAACCTAGCTTTAAGGTTCAGCTAACACCCTGCATTCTTCATGAACTCCTCCTTAGTTATAGTTCTTACTGACAATTTCACAATCCATGTCACTCAATTTTGTTATTTTATTCTGTTCTTTGTGTGTGTGTTTTTTTTTAAGATTTTTTTATTTGACAGACGGAGATCACAAGTAGGCAGAGAGGCAGACAGAGAGAGAGGGGGAAGCAGGCTCCCTGCTGAGCAGAGAGCCCGATGCGGGGCTCGATCCCAGAACCCTGGGATCAGGACCTGAGCCGGAGGCAGAGGCTTTAACCCACTGAGCCACCCAGGCGCCTCTCTTTGTGTTTTTATATATGAATATTAATTCAGCTAAACCATGTATTTCCTTGAGATAGTCTTCATGTTAGATACTTTTTAATAATAATGCAGGATAAGAATTATAAGTAAAAATAATAACATCTATTGGCTGTTATGTACCAGGTACTGGGATCAATGGTTTAGGTAGATTATTTCTGTTAATTATATAAACAATCTTTGATGGAATTCCTCTTACTGTCATCTTCACAGAAGAAAAGGTGCCCATATTCTCACAGCTAGTAAAACAGATGTACAAACCCCTGCAACCTGAGTTGAAGATCCAAGTGCTAAACAGCTAAACAACACTGTCTCTTCCCATAACCTTCACAGCACCTGGAAATGTACTAGGCACACTATTAAAAAGCTTACCTGTTTAATTAGTTAATGGTTTATCTTGGATGAAAAACTCTATTCTTCAGAATGGAAATAAGAAGGGGAAAATGCTGGTCCAGATTAGAATAAGAACAAGAGGAAAGAAAAATCTAAACCTAAAAGATTTAAAAAAAAAAATGATTGGCAGGTATTTGGAATGGGAGAAAAGTATTCAAGAGATAAAGTGTACAGGATTCTACATTCTATAGAAGATATTTCCATATAAAAATTTAAAGAAAGTTTTGAAATTTAATAGGGGAATAGTGAAGCCACAATGTAGTTTCAAGATATCAAACTTTGGGGGTGGCTGGGAGGCTCAGTTGTTAAGTGTCTGCCTTCGGCTTAGGTTATGATCCTAAGGATCATAGGCTAGGATCCTTAGATCCCAGGATCCTAGAATCAAGCCCCACATTGGGCTCCCTGCTCAGCGGGAAGCCTGCTTCTCCCTCTCCCACTCCCCTTCTCCCACACTCATTCCCACTCTCGCTGTGTCTCTCTCTGTCAAATAAATAGTCTTTAGATATAGAACTTTGTTCTAGAAAACATAATAGTGACTAAACCAATGGACTAGAATCAAAATGTTTTTAATCATTTTTTCACTGACTCATACCCAGAATTTTCTAACCCTTTTCCCTCATGCAGTCAATAGGAACCATACTTGTGAGTTTTCCTAATGGGGCACTAAAAGCCAAATGCAGGTGTCCATTGTGTAGTAAGATATACCAAAATAGAAATGGATCATCAGAAATAATCTTTCACATTTTGGAATATTTGAAAGATAGATATATCATTAACTCACAAAGGATAATTGCACATAATGCATTTTTAAATATTTATTTATTTGTCAGAAAGAGAGGGCACAAGCAGGCAGAGTGGCAGGCAGAGAAAGAGGGAGAAGGAGGCTCCCTGCGGAGCAAGGAACATGATGCAGGGCTCAATCCCAGAACCCTGGGATCATGACCTGACCTGAAGGCAGCCGCTTAACTGACTGAGCTGCTTAACCGACTGAGACACCCAGGTGTCCCTGGATACAATGTATTTTAAGTTCCTGAGCCCGTAATGCAAGGTGTCTTACCAGTAGCAAAGCAAATTACATAGTTGGTGGACAAGGCTAATCTCTGGAGGAATTCAATTTCATCACAAAACTTCATATCCCATTTTTGTGCATATGTATGCATATATAAATGTATAAGGAAGAATTTTCATGAAAGTGTTTACAATGGAAACTTCAGGAAAAGGAAATGAAGATGTCCTTATCTATATCATTTGATTTTTTATAATGCCCATGTGTACATTTTTACAAAGTGGTTGAGATAAGTTAAAATTTAAAACTTGGTGGATATCAGGAACAATTGAGGTTGGCATCAGTTACATATGCTTTATTGTGAAGGCTGAGAGAGTGGATTTTGTGAGGAATAATAGGAAGACAACAAAAAGACTTTAGGTGCCAGGAATGAGCTGAGGGTAAGAATACCATCCAAAATGAGAAAGGACCCACAATGCTGAATCCAAGAACACCAACAGTTAGCTTTGCCTACTTTGTATTATTAGATAAACCTAGCAACTGACATTGTCAGGAGAAATGAAGTTAGTGTATTCAAACTCCAATTCAGAATCCAATACTTTTTACAAAATCATAGAACTTGGAAAATCAGAGAGGGTAAAGCCAAAGAGCACACTCTAGGTGAACAGTAGAGGAAAATTTTATCATCTCCTTTCTCAATTCAACACATTTTTACCTATGTGGTGTATGATGACTGTTTGTACATGTTCACAGCAGAGTGACCAATTATTCATATAATTACTCAGTGTTTTGCTTTGAAATTGCTTCTTCTGTGATTTTTTTTTTCTTAGCTAAATATTGGCTTCAGAACTGAATTAAATCTCAAGAAAGAATAGATTTTCCTAGGATTCCTCACACTGACTGCCAGAGTGCCGGTCAACATAAGAAGCACGGGGTAATACCACTTCTCCTTGACACCTTGGGAAAGGAGTTTACAACCACTCCAGGGATAAGATTGAGAAAAGGGGGGGCACCTGGATGGCTCGGTGGGTTAGGCCTCTGCCTTCGGCTCAGGTCATGATCTCAGGGTCTCAGGGTCTTGGGATCAAGCACCGCATCGGGCTCTCTGCTCAGCAGGGAGCCCACCTCCTCCTCTCTCTCTCTGCCTACTTGTGATCTCTCTCTCTCTCTCTGTGTCAAATAAATAAATAAATAAAATATTTTTTTAAAAAGAATGAGAAAAAGGAAAGCAAGTGGGAAAATTCAATTCTAAAATCATTGTTATTGCCCTAAAGAAGGCAAAGCATCGTGCTGCAGTACCATCCTATAATGGTACATAAAATACTTTCCAGACATCAATGTATAGGTCTTCAGAACACCCTAGTGAGGCAAACAGCATTAGCAAATGCTATGGAGATCCACAATAAATAGCATAAGCCAATCAATAACTTCTTCAAAGCTCCTGTTTTCCATAAACTTTACTTGAACCTTCTGTAATTATTGTAGCTGCACAACAGCCTTGGATTAGCTAACTTGTGCCACCTAAAGGCTATAGTGAGAACCTCTTTGAACAAGAAAAATAAACTGAAATACAAAATAAGTGAAATAAATAAATAATTTTCATATCGAGCTCTCTAAAAAACAAATTCAAACTGTTCTGTGGGAAGTGAAAATATAAAACAGATAATAATAACTTGGAAAGATATTGATATTATTTAAAAGTACAGAATGGGGGGGGGGGGTGCCTGTGTGACTAAGTTGGTTGGGTGACTGCCTTCAGCTCAGGTCATGATCCTGGAGTCCCAGGATAGAGTCCCTCATCTGGCTCCCTGCTCAGCAGGGAGTCTCCTTCTCCCTCTGACCTTCCCCTCTCTCATGCTCTCTCTCTCTCTCATTCTCTGTCTCCCAAATAAATGAATAAAATCTTTTAAAAATACATTAGAAAATCAAGAAACTCCCAAGCTGTAATCTTACTCTGTCGACTACAAGCTGTGGGAAGGTTAGGCAAGTTATTTAACCTCTCTGGACCTCATATTTCTCATCTATAAAATAAAAGAGTTGAATGCGATTTCAAAAGAAATTTGACAATATAATTTTTTAATTTCATAAAATAAAAAACTTAAATTTATAAATATTTATGTGAAATTCAAGAAAATGGATAGGTTTAAAGAAGGGCTGATGAATTAAGAGAGAAGTGGAGTTAAGTCAGAAGATTTCGCAGTCTTTTCCCCCATTTTCCACTATTCCCTCCGTTCTCTGGACATACAGTGATGTACTTTTTCTAGGCTCTCTCACACTTAGGTTTTGACTAGGTATCTGAGTTCTAGTCCAATGAATGTTAGCTGAGATATCGGTGCCACTTCCATGTCTAGCCCATAAAAGGCTCACATGTATGACATCCTCCATACTCTTCCACCTTCTGGAGCTTGCTGTGGATGCATGCAACTGCCTTGAGAGGAGCTAGATACATGAACTATTACTTGGAAAAGACCCACCTGTTTACAAGAAACACCCATTTGGGGTTTTACAGGAGTAAAAACAAACTTATTTCATGATTTAGCCATTATCTATCCAGCTTCCAAAGGTGACCCTGAAGTGGCTCAGTGTCTAATACAACGTCTTGCACAAAACTGATGCTCAATTTCTTGAATGAAACAATAAGTGAATGAATAAGTGAATGGACCACAAATATAATCATTTATAAAGTAGAATATGAAAAAGAAGATTTATTATCCCCCCATAAAATAGCTATACTTAGTTAATTTATGACCAGACTATCACCAGCAATGTCTTTGGTGCAAGAGAAAAATTCAAATCATAATGTGTAATCTACTGACTTGTCGGTTCACCGGGACATGGGATATTTGGACATTCATTCAAACTCAGCCTAGGCTTCTACCATGAGCCAGGCTCTGTGTTCTACACCCAACATCTGCATGTCCTCTGTCTCTAGCCTTGTACCTTACTCAGGACCTAAAGATTTCCCATATAACCTAGATTTTTCATTATTGTCAGCCTCATTCATATAGTAGGACTAGCACAGTGATTATGAGCATGGTGTCTAGGGTAAGAATGCCTGAATAAGAAACTGCCTCTGAAATTTTTATTCTTAGAATTTGGGAAAGTTACTTAAGATCTCCTCCTTTATAAATGGAAGTACTAACAATACCCACTCTTTCAGTTGTTGTGAAGATTCATTAAGAAACTCCAAATTTAGCACCCTGTTTGACATACATTAAGTTAATTCTTCATCAATTTTAGATATTGTCACTAATCTTCCTTATGCATATAAGGTCTTTTTTAAAAATATTTTATTTATTTGACAGAGAGAGAGAGGTCACAACGAAGCAGAGAGGCAGGCAGAGAGAGAGGGGGAAGCAGGCTCCCTGCTGAGCAGAGAGCCCCATGCAGGCTCAATCCCAGGACCCTGAGATCATGACCTGAGCCAAAGGCAGAAGCTTAACCCACTGAGCCACCCAAGCGCCCTGGATATAAGGTCTTAAAATGGAAGGCACCAGCAAAAAGAACATCAGATAGAAAGTCAGAACTCCTAGACTGTACTTTCAGGTCTATTGCTAAATAGATATTTTAGCATGAGTGTGTCATTTAATGTCTCTGAGTCTCAACTTTCTTAACTGTCAAATGAGAGGGATGGCTAGATGATTTGCGTTTCTTTCTTCCTGCTTTATGATTCTATGTCATATCTTATTCAGGTTGTTGTAATCTAATGCTCAATACTTTGTTCTGCACATAAAATACAGACAGACAATTCCATAACCTCCTTCTGACACCTACTCCAATTATTTTAAGGCATGAGAGTTCAATCCTACTATTTTTGCCATATGGTAGAGTGTATAACAGAAAGGCAGGTAGAGCCAAATAGGACTCAGATGCCCTATCAAACACCCTGAGGGCAGATGTTATGGCCAAGAGTATGGGATCCATAGGCACACCTGCAGAGAGCATCAATAACTCACAGAGGCTGCTGTATTTATCTCCTAGCAAAGCGCCTCAGAGATAATAGCGGAATTCTAAGCACAGAGGGCACTTGAGAAATACCTGTTGTTGTGTTTTATCTATGTAGATACTCATTTCCTAATTCTAAAGGACTGAATTTGAAGAGACAAAAAAAAAATCTGTTTCTTATGTCAAGTAAGGGATTACATATTTTTATTCCCTAGGGCCAACACATAGTAGATTCGTAATTTATGTATGGTTGATGAATGGATCATTCTGGATCTTCTGACTCTATATTCAGGAAACCAGGCTCCTGGAATCTTGTAAATTAATATTCATAATTCCTCCTAAGGAAGCATGTGGCATATCATTATAAAAATGTCTCCCAAGGAATCACTTCTCCCTGAGACTGTTTCTTTTGTAGTGGGATATTGCTCTTTCTTCAGTAAAGACCTGGGGCTCTTTCTCCACTCCTTTGAATCTAAGCTGGTCTGGCGATTTGCTTTCACCTTTAGAATGTGACAGAAGTGATACTGTGAAAGTTCCGAAGCTGAGATCTCAAGAATCCTTGTAGCTTCCACCTGTGTTCTCTTAGGGCTCAGCCACCATGGGAAAAAGCTTGGGTTCAAATACTGACAAGAGATCATGTGAAGACAGAGGTCTCAGTTTTCCAACTATCACTGCTGAGGTCCCAAACATGACACTGGACCGTCTAGACTCTTCAGCTCCAGCAGACCCCGCAGATGAACAAAGAAAGCTCCATGAGGAAATCTAGCCAATAGCAGAGAATTTACCCAGCCAGCCCACAGAATCATGAGAAACAGTACATATCTTCCTCAACTTACAATAGAGTTACTCCCAATAAACCTATTGTAAGTTGAAGGTACCACATATAAAAAATGCAGTTAGCACACCTAACCTACCAAACATCCTAGCTTAGCCTTGCCTACCTAAAACGCTCTCAGAACACTTGCCTTCGCCTACGGTTGGACAAACTCATTTAACACAAAGCCTATTTTATAATAAAGTGTGGAATATCTCATGTAATTTTTTAAAATATTTTATTTATTTGACAGAGACACAGCGAGAGAGAGAACACAAGTAGGGGGAGAGAGAGGAGAAGCAGGCTTCCTGCTGGGCAGGGAGCCTGATGCAGGGCTCGATCACAGAACCTGGGGATGATGACCTGAGCCAAAGGCAGACACTTAATGACTGAGCCACCCAGGCACCCCTCATGTAATTTTTCTAATACTAGACTGAACATAAAGGACAGAATGTTTGGATGGGTACAGAAAGGTTGTAAGTATCGGTCATTTACCCTTGTGATTCTGCTGCTGATGAGGAGCCCTGCCTGGCTGCCGCTGCCCAGCATCACAAGAGTATCAGATCACTAGCTCAGAAAAAAAAAAATCAAAGTTCAAAAATTGAAGTACAGTTTCTACTGAATGCCTATTTCTATCACACCATCATAAAATAAAAAAGTCCTTAAGTCAAAACATCATAAGGGGACCATCTATAAATTGTCATTGTTTTAAAACACTGAGTTTTTGAGTGATTTGTTACTCAGCAATAGATCACTGATGCGAATCTACTTATTAACCATCAGACTAGCCACACAATAGGAGTTTCATGAAAATAAGATTATATCAGCAGTTCTCTCAAGGAAGAAAAGGGAAAGAACAGTGGGGGAAAATTTAAATACTATGTATGATAAATTATAAAATCCCAGATTTTGTCCATATATGATTATGAAGGAAATGTCATCAGGGATCAAATACCACAGTAAGTCCATTCATTGATGTGAGGCCCTGCAGAAAACAATTTCCAAATAGTAGATGTTTTGGAATTAATTAATTATTCATTGGTTAACATTCATTGCCTTAGTGATCTATTTCTGCATAACCAATCACCCAAAAACTTAGCAGTTAAAAAAACTACAACAGTTATTTATTATTCTCACAGTTTCTGTGGGTTGTGTATGTGGGAGAAGCTTGGTTGGGCAGCTGTGACCTCAGTGTCTCATGAGGTTCCAGTGGAGGTGTTGACCAAGGCTGCAGTCATCTACAGGCTCAATTGGGGCTGGAGAAGTCACTTCCAAGGTTTGTCACCCATATGGTTGACAAGTTGATTCCTCTTCATCTGGGTCTCTTCTTGTAGCTCTTTGTATGTCTTCATGCCATGGCTGCTGGCTTCCTCCAGAGTCAAGGATCCAAGAAACCAAGGCAGAAGCTGAAATGTCTTTTACGGCCTAGCTTCAGAAGTCACACATCACCATATTCTCTATGCATACATAGGGCGGCTCTGAGTTAATATAGGGAAAAATTATACAAGGGCAAGGATTACTGTGGGTCCTCTTGGAGGCTATCTTCTATATCCCTATCATGAAAAAAATTGAGGCCATATAGTAAAAATACATATGCATTTGTTAAATGTACTATTATTAAAAATAATGTTAGAAAGTGAAACCAAAGGGTGCCTGGGTGGCTCAGTGGGTTAAAGCCTCTGTCTTCAGCTCAGGTCATGATCCCAGGGTCCTGGGATCGAGCCCACATCGGGCTCTCTGCTCGGCAGGGAGCCTGCTTCCTCCTCTCTCTCTGCCTGCCTCTCTCTCTGCTTGTGATCTCTGTCTGTCAAATAAATAAATAAAATCTTAAAAAAAAAAAAAAAAGAAAGTGAAACCAAAACCATAAAGAGACAAAAAGAAAGCTGATCCCACCCGGGGCCTTCAGGTAAGATATTTATTACAAGTTCACAATCCCTCAAAAGAAATCTTTGTGGCTGGATAGGTTTCAGAATTCAGAATTTTTTGGATTTTAGGAAAGTAAAGAGATAAGGAGGCACACATACCAGATACTACACAATACCCTCCAGAACAACTTAAAATCAACTACATCGTTATTTATTCAGAAAAATGTATGCATTTTCAAACTAAGTGGGATAAAGACTTTCAATACAGTCTCACATCCATTTAGGTCAGATTTCAATAATAATATTTTTTTTACGTCGGGTGTGCAGAGGTTTCTGGATTTCAGAATTGCTGGTAAAGGACTGTGAACCTACAGAAGTTATAATCTCACAGGATCAAAAACTGTGGCTATGGATTCCCCCAGACTGGATACATCTGTTCCCATTTCCAGGCCTGTTTCCCCACTAACACATCAATATTGCTGATAAAATTTGTCTCCCAAATTCAGATTCTCAAAGATGTCCCACTCATATTTGAAGTCGCCTCATGACCTATTTTTCTGCCTTGGAATTCTATTCAGATGCTAGTGCTAGTCTTTCAAACTTGCCCAGCTTAAACCCAGCGTCAGTTTTTAGGTTAGAGCTACCGTTTTAGCACTGACAGCTTGTAGTAACTACCGAAGAGCATAAGTAGTAGGATAGTTACCACGCTTGAACTACGGATTTAGCTGTTGCTGGAAAATTAAGACAAAAAAATCATATAACTTGTTAGAAAGAAACTATTATTTTCCTCATAAACCTTATTTTCAAATTCTGATAGAAATTTAGTCAAGCATACTATTATAAAGGACATACTTCTAACCTGAGAGTGAAGACATCTAAAACAAGACACAACACCCCAGAATTCACAAAGTAAAAGTTTTAGTTTGCCGAAAATATAAATATGAAACTTTTTAAAAAGTGTTAAAAGAAAAGTGACAAAATAGTTGGAAATTCTGTAACATATAAAGCAGAAGAAAGATTAATGAGAACTCCTACAAATTAATAACAAAGGACAAAAAGGCAAACTAATAGGAAATTTCACAGAAAATATATTTAAACATCTCATAAATATATGAAAAGATTCCTAGCATTACTAGGAATGAAGAAAATACTATTTTTTTAAGATTTTATTTATTTGTCAGACAGAGTGAGCACAGGGAGACAGAGTGGCAGGAAGAGGCAGAGGGAGAAGCAGACTCCCTGCTGAGCAAGGAGCCCGATATGGGACTCGATCCCAGGACGCTGGGATCATGACCTGAGCCGAAGGCAGCTGCTTAACCAACTGAGCCACCCAGGCATCCCAAGAAAATACTATTTTTAAAAGTGAGACACTATTTTTTACCCATCAGATGGGCAAAATTATTAAAGTTGGATAATATCAAGTTTTACAAAGGTATAGGAAAAACAATTTCATACACTATTACTGGAAGTGTAACTGATACAACAATTACAGAGGGTAATTTGGCAGTGCCTGTCTTAGAGCTAAATACAAATATACAAATTATTAATTCCACTACTAAGATTCTGTTGGCACACACGAAAACACAAGTGGTGGGATTTTTAACTATAGCATTGGTTGACATAGTAAAAATGCAAACAACCTAACTGTTAAAAGGAGATGTTTAAAAACAAACAAATAAAAGCTAAGGTATAGTCCAGGAGTTTGCCATCAATGAACCCTGAGCTGAATGTGGCCTCAGCCTGTTTTTGTACTGCCTGCAAGCTAAGAATAATTTTCACAATTTTAGAGGATTAAAGAGGACAAAGAAGAGAAAGAGAAGAAGGAGAAGACAATGTAACTGAGATGTTAGAAAATTCAAAAAGGCTTAATTTTTTTAATCTGGCCCTTTGCAGGAAAGGTTTATATAATCGCATTATAGAACACTTACTAGACCATAAAGATAATGAGAAAATAAGGATGGAATGGTTGGAGTCAAGCAGTGAAACTGACAAATTTGTCCTATTGTTATCATCCCTCAGGCCTCTGTGGCAATACACAACAGGACTTGAAGATACAAAGTTCCCAATGACCCTTCAAAACTTCATAAGGCATTTAAAGCCTAAATGCTTAAATACTCCAATCAAAAGACATAGGGTGATGGAAGGGATAATAAAAACGTTGCCTATGAGAGACACATCTCTGTCCTAAAGATGCATACAGACTGAAAGTAAAGGGACGGAAGAATATTTACCATGCAAATGGAAGTGGAAAAAAGACTGGAGTAGCAATACTTATATCAAATAAAATAGACTTTAAAACAAGGGCTGTATTAAGAGACAAAGAAGGGCATTACATAATGATAAAGGGATCAATCCAATGAAAGAATATAACAATTGTAAATATCTATGCACACCACATTGGAGCACCTAAATATATAAAGCAAATATTAACATACAGATGGTAATTCAATAATAGCAGGGTACTTTAATGCCTCACTTACATCAGTGTATAAACATCCAGACAGAAAATCAATAAGGAAACAGTGTTTTTGAATGACACATAAGACCAGATAAACATAAAAGATATATACAGAACATTCCATTCAAAAACAACAATACACATTCTTTTTAAGTACACATGGAATATTCTACAGAATAGATCACATGTTAGGCCACTAAAGAAGTCTCAATAAATTGAAGAAGACAAATCATACTATGTATCTTTTCTAATGACAATGTGAAACTAAAAATCAATCACAAGAAGCAAACAAACAAACAAAAACACATGGAGGTTAAACAACACTATAGTGAACAACCAAGGGTCAACAAAGAAAGAAAATAAATAAATATATGGAGATAAGTGAACATGGAAACACAACAGTCCAAATTTTTTGGAATGTAGCAAAACCAGTTCTAAGATGGATATACAGTGATACAGGCCCATGTCAAGAAAAAAGAAAAAGCTCACTCTAAACTTACACTTAAAGGAACTGGAAAAAGAAAAACGAACAAAGCCCAAGGTGAGTAGAAGGAAGGAAATATCAGAGCAGATATCAATGACATAGAGGCAAAAAAAAAAATCAAAAACAAAAGCAAAAATCCTCAATAAAACCAAGAGCTAGTTCTTTGGGAAAAAAAACAAATTAATAAATCCTTAGCCAGACTCATAAAAAAAAAAAATAGAAAGGACCCAAATAAATAGGATCAGAAACAAAAGGAAAGTAACAACTGACACAACAGAAATATAAGGATTACAAGAGAATATTATAAAAATTATATGCCAACAAATTAGACAACCTAGAAAAAATGAATAAATTCCTACAAACATACAATCTTCCAAAACTGAATCAGGAAGAAACAGAAAATCTGAACAGACCAATTATTAATACAAAATTGGATTGGTAATCAAAAAACTACCCAAAATAAAAAGTTCAGGACCAGATGGCCTCACAGGTAAATTCTATCAATCATTTAAAGAAGAGTTAATACCTATTCTCCTCAAACTACTCCAAAAAATGGAAGAGGAAGCTTCCAAATACATTCTATGAGGCCAGCATTACTGTAATACCAAAACCAGACAAAGACACAATAACAAGGAAGGAAGGAAGGAAGGAGAAAGAAAGAAAGAGGAAGGAAGGGAGGGAGAGGGGAAGGAAGAAAACAAATTACAGGCCAATAACTCTGATAAACATATATGCAAAAATCCTCAACAAAATATTAGCAAAGCACATTCAGCAATACATCAAAAGGATCATTCACCCAAACAAATGGAATTTATTCTGGGGATGCACGGAAGTTTCAATATTTACAAACCAATAAATGTGATATACTACATCAACAAAACAAAGAACAAAAATCATATGACCACTTCACCAGATGCAGAAAAACCATTTGACAAAATTTGACATCCATTCATAAACACTCTCAACAAAGTCTTATGAATAAATAAATAAAATCTTTAAAAAATTAAAAACAGAAACACCATATGATCCAATAATTCCACTACTGGGTATTTACCCAAGAAAATTAAAACATCATCTCAGAAAGCTGTCTGCTCCCTGAAGCTCATTGCAGCATTATTTTCAACAGCCAAGAAATGGAAGCAACCAGTGTCCATCCACAGATAAATGGATAAAGATGTGGTGTACACACACACACACACAGGAATATTATGCAGCCATAAAAAGGATGAGGTTTTTACCATTTGCAACAACACAGATGGATCTACAGAAAATTATGCTAAGCGAAATAAGTCAGAGAAAGACAAATACAGTATGATTTCACTCACATATGGAAGTTATGAAACAAAACAAATGAACAAAGAAAAAATGAGACAAACCAGAAAATAGACTCTTAACTATAGAGAATAAACCAATGATTACCAGAGAGGAGGTAGATGGGAAGATAGGTAAAACAGGTGAAGGGAATTAAGAGTATACCTTGATGAGCACTGAGTAATATATAGAAGTGTTGAAACACTGTATTGTACATCTGAAACTAGTCTAGCACTGTATGTTAACTATACTGGGATTAAAAGTTTTAAAATTTTTTAACAAAATTAAATCAATAAAATGGCTAACTACATTGATCATTATTACCAGCAAGTAGTTATCTATTTCTCTCAATTAACCAATGTTGCTATTACAAAATCATAGCTTCATAGGATTCAGAGAGTCCAAAAATTCACTGAAGACTTCATCTGATGCATGGATCCTTCCTACAGCTTCCCTAACAAGTAGCCGCAGAGTGTGCGCAATAAAGAGGATCATTCCAGCACACAGCTACAGAAAGTGCTGGAGAGGTGCATAGAAACATGTACACCAGGTATAATCAAAAACTGGTCATTTTTTTCACATTTTATTTTATCGAATGACAAATAAGATAGCAGGCTCTAAACACCTGAAGTGAAAATAGAGGCTACTGAAGGAAAGTTTGTCAAAAGTTGATGAACAACCTGGTTCTAAAACCAGAGGATTTGCGCAAATGTTGGGTGATCAAGATGTGGAGATCTGGAGCTAGCAGATGCAACATGTGAATGTTTTAGCATCTGTAAGAGGGAACGATTACATAAGATCCTTTTCCTTCTGAGAGTATTAGTTATCATTTTAGATTGAACACAATGGTTGATTTAGAAAGTGAGGCGAGAGATCATTCCCTGGCTGTGGAATGCAAAACTAAGGGCTCCCATAGAAAAGAAATATCTCCAAAACCAAGACTTGCTTTGGTGTTTTGCAGGAGGAAGATCACTGTACTCAGAGGTAGTTCTACTCTCTTCTTCCTCTCTGGATCCCCCAGACAGTGGATTAGTGAAAAACAAAACAAACACCTCTTCTTCCTCTCTGTACAATGCCTCTGTGAACTAGGACAAGTTGCATGACCTCTCAGCCTCTGTTCCTTTACACAGAAAGTAGGAATGTAACTTTTTGCCTGCCCAAAAGTAGACTGAGCCAGATCACTTCATTAGGATCTGACTACCTGTGATCCTGGATTGAATTCAGAAGTCAGTAAGACATATGATCTTAGATTGAATCCAAAAATTACTATGTTTTTTGCCTTTTTTGCCACAAGACAGGATCCATTTATATTCTTTTTCTTGCTCTACTAGTTCCGTGATACTCTAAGCAAGGCAGCAGACATGAGTTAGTCTAACTATCCACGTCTTCGTCATTCAAGCAGCTGTGTATTCTAATAGTAACCATTCTGACCAAAAGTAGGAGATTAAGTAAAGTGAGTGGTAGTAGGAACCACAAGAAAACCAGGGATGACATTTTCTTATTCATGAACAGCACCCTGCTTGTCAAGAGTGCTTTACAACTGATGAAGTCCAAGCAGAGCCAACAGCTGTATGTCTACTTTCAGATGTGGAGACCAGGGATAGCCCTAGAACCCAGATCTCCTGACACTGAAGACAGTTCTCTGTCCATTATTTTCACCTTCAGATCTCAATTAGATGATCCTGGGAATAAGGATATAAAAACTTTCAGTGGGGCGGCGGGGGGGGGGGGGGGACCTCAAAAACTGTCCTAGCTCTTTTTGTGCTGAAAAGAACATAAACATGGATAAAGACAGACCTGGTATTGAAACCTGGCTTTCCCAATCTCAGTCACCTTAAATACTTTTAATTCTCTGAGTCTCCATTTTATCTATAAAATGAGTATAATACCTCCCTCATGTGGAAGTTAGCAGAATTAAATAAGAGGATATGTGTAAAGTGTAGATACATGGTAGACTCTCAGTCAATGCTAAAATCCCTTAACAATTTCAGCATTTAAGAAATTATTTTAAGCTTAAATCCTTCCTGCTACATTTTACATTTTATTTCTGATACTGCAAAAAAGATGTATATATGCTTACATATATACATTATCTATGTGTGTGTGTATATATAAAATTATCAGTGCCCCAATGTACTGTGAATTTTAGACTATGAAAGGGGAACATCTAGTATTAATCCTGCCTTAAGTTATTGGTTTGATCATTAGTTTACTGTAGATAGTATGGTATTCCATAACTCTCACAGAAAAGCATCTCTCAAGCACCACAATTATAAGAGCCTCATTATATCACAGCAAATGTCCCACCTGATTATCAGAGGTACACAAGGAAAGAATTTCATTTCTACAGCTGACAAGAGATCACACTTTGAATAACCAAGTGACAAAGAGAAGTGAACAGAATCACTTGGTTACATAGGAAACAATGTATTTTTTTTTATTTGTGTTTCTATTTGTAGCAGGGGAAAATGGTAGAATGATTCTAACACAGGCAAAATGCTATCATTTGTATTACCATTATGTATGGCTTTGTTTTAACTCTGAAACAGGGGGAATTATTCATCTGCCCAGATTTTCCATGATAGTGGCAGTTTTTTTAAAAGGAAGGAAAAAAACAACTGGACTTGACTCTCACAAAATATTTTTTTTAAAGCCTCACAAAACGTCCTAAGGATTTTCAAAGATCAGGTCTGACTTCTTAAAAGCAAAATGATTTTGCAAAGGCCAAGTCTGATTCTGTTAAAATGACCACAGCCAAGTGAAAACTCCACCAATCTTTCAGGAGTTAAAGCTGCAGCATAGCAACATACTAAGCGAATGGCAAAGCTATGGTAAATCTACTTTCATGGGGAAAATAATGACAGTTCATATTTGAGGGAGTTGAGTCAAGCTTTATCCCCAGAGACTCATTAAGCACATAGTGTACTAACCACAGTGTACCCTATGGGGATAAATTCAGAACTCTTGGCAATGAGATGTTAGAGCTGAAGCAACTCTGAACTTCTTTTATAAAGGCATGACAAACATGAGAAGCATGTCTCTGAACCTGAGCCAACTCGTAAGGCTGCCATGCCCTCTGTTTTGGCAAGAAATTGAAAAACGCTTAACCTTCAAGTGGTTACCTGTCCTCATCATGTTATTTTAACCTGTAATATTCTCAAGTTAGAAAATTAAAGCTTAAACTTCAGAAAATGGGATTAATCATTATAGGTGAGGAAGATCCTATGTCTAAATCTAGGATCACACTGCTAATTATTTTTCATTAATTTTATTTCTCTTTCCTCACCTAGCAATAGACTTCAATGGGTACTATTTGCCAAACAATCGATTGCATAATTGTGCTTTGAAAGGAAATACTGTATTTAAGGAACAGAAGATGTAAGACAACAATGCTTGCTGGAAAAACACAATGAAAAAAGTAAGAGAGCAATCCAAGGAAACTGGAAAACTAGGATAAAGTGAGTGATAAAATCGTATAGTGATGAAATCCATAGAGAAGGATCAAAACATGCACATTAGAAAAAGTAAAATATAGGACAAGAAAGGAGAAAGCAAGAAGTAGACATAAGAAAAAAAGAATGAAGAAAAAGAAAAAAGCAGGGAGCATATAACAACAAGGTTAGAGGAAGTAAGGATGAGCAATCACAAGGTGAGAGGAACACACTTGTGACTATCTCAAGGAGCCCATGGGTATTGGGGTAAAGTGATTTTGGAAAATGTTTGCCTCTGAGATGTTTTACATTTGCATTATTTGGTCCTGTATTAATTGCAGAGAATAAAGCATTTTTTTAAAGATTTTATTTATTTATTTGACAGAGAGAGATCACAAGTAGGCAGAGAGGCAGGCAGAGAGAGAGAGGAGGAAGCAGGCTCCCTGCTGAGCAGAGAGCCCGATACGGGACTCGATCCCAGGACCCTGGGATCACGACCTGAGCCGAAGGCAGAGGCTTAACCCACTGAGCCACCCAGGCGCCCCGAGAATAAAGCATTTTTAACTGTTTGTACTAGGAAGTGTCAAGTGAGACTTTTAAACTTTCAACATGTCATTGTGCCTCAGAACTTTTCCCCCAATGAATATATAAGAAAATAGACAATCCATATAAAGACTCAATGATGGAAAAATATGGTAAGTATTAAGGTGTCTTGTGAGAGTGAATGTGCATGAAGGGATACAGAAACACCTGAGATCCCCCTAACAGAAATATAAGGAATTCCAAATGGAGCACAGTCTGAGTGTCACACAAGATTAGTATCTTGGCCTTATGCATGATAGGAGCAAAATTAGACTCATACCTGAGTAACTCTTTACAGTGTAATTCTCTTAATCGTACTATTATTTAAAGCTATTTCAGTCATAGAAATTTTAAACAAATAAACTCCGAGACCACAGTCTGCAATGTGAACACATAAGAACATATTACAACTTCTGATAATGTCTTCCCAATGTAAATTTTGAAATCAGTATTTTTTTTTTAATTTAACTTCTAAAACACTGGTAGACAGAATTTGACCTCCATGATATTTGCCCCCTTGTATTATTCCTATGGCTCCGTTCCATTGCATGGTGAAAGGATATTGCAGATATTAAAATCACTAATCAGCTAACCTTAAAGTAAGGAAGTTATTCTGGATTATTAATGTAGGCGCAATGTAATCACATGAGCCCTTAAAAGGGTAAGAGGAAGTCAGAGAGATACAATGGAAGAGTAAGTCAAAGCATGAGAAGGATTTGATGTGCAGGCTTGAAGGTGGAGGGGCCATGTGGAAGGCATGAAAAAGAACTGGACTCTGCCCACAACCTGAATAAGCATATGTTTTAAAACATAGGTTTTAGGGATGCCTGGGTGGCTCAGTCAGTTAAGCATTTGCCTTCAGCTCAAATCATGATTCTGGGATCCTGGGATCAAGTCCCACACTAGGCTCCCTGCTCAGCGGAGCGCCTGCTTCTCCCACTGCCTTCTGCTTCGCCTGCTTGTGCGCTCTCTCTCTGACAAACAAATAAATAAATAAAACGTGGGCTTTATTATTATTCAGGTATGGTGAAGCCAAGCAATCTGGAGACCACTGCCATTAAAAAGATAGTTCGATATTCACAGTTGCCAAGAGGAATAGGCAGGCATACCATACAAGGCCACACAGGGAAGTGCTAGGGTCAGTCAAAGGCTGGGGCAGAGGGGGAAATGTGGGCATTGTCTCTGTTGTGATTTCCATGGAAGGAACTAGCAAAGCAGTGTAGGCAGATTTAGAATTGACTAGTTTGAATAATATCATTAGGTTCTGAGGCATAGGGACTTTCCCAATTGTCCAGTAGCTGGCCCTGCGATTATGAGAGCAGGGGAATACTGGCCCTGTGAGTGTGACAGCCCAATGAGGAAGGTGGTGTGGGTAAGAGCTCCAGATTGGTTAATTTGCTTATGAAAGGCACACCTGCTGGGTAAGTTTGCCATCTCCAGAAGTTAGCTGGCCCTGAGAGGGGCAGTCTCTCCAGGGTCAGCAAGGTTTCAGATGTCAAAGCATCAGAAATACAGAACATAAAAAGGCATAATTAATGCAGGTTAGATATGGAAGTCTTCCCAATGGCTTCCAGAAAGGAACGCACCCCTACAAACAGGCTGATTTTGGCTTTTGGGGACCCTAAGTGGTGAATCCAGCCATGCCATGCCAGACTTCTGTTCTATAGACCTACGAGATAACAAATGGATATTGTTTCAAGCTGCTACATTTGTCACAATTTGTTACAGCAGCAAGAGAAAACTAATACATATGCCGAATCCTCCTTGGTGGCATGTTTCTAATTAATTCTTTGGGCATATTATATTCTGCAGAACTTTCCACCACTTTCACAATTACAGTCATGCGGAAAAGGGCTAATTAGACAAGCTGTGTTCAATGATTGAGTGTAGATATATGTAGATATATGAGTGTAGATATGTAAATATATATGCCAAAGATTACAATTTTCTGAAGATATTTTAAAAGTTGGAAAATAATACTTTAAGATGTGTTGAGATGATAATTACCTATGTTAGCTTCAGAATCCTTCCCTGTCAGCAAAATACATAAAAACAGATAAGACATATTTATACACACCATCATACAGAGCTGTTGCTTGTGTCTCAAGGTCTATACCAGGCATCCTGTTCAGTTCTATAATAGGCCATCTATTAAAATTTACCAACTGGGGCACCTGGGTGGCTCAGTGGGTTAAGCCTCTGCCTTCAGCTCAGGTCATGATCTCAGGGTCCTGGGATCGAGCCCCGCATCAGGCTCTCTGCTCAGCCAGAAGCCTGCTTCCCCCTCTCTCTCTGCCTGCCTCTCTGCCTACTTGTGATCTCTCTCTGTCAAATAAATAAATAAAATCTTTCAAAATAAAATAAAATAAAATAAAATTTACCATCCATTACACAAACACTTAGAGTTTGGATAAGATTCAAAAGTAATTATTCACGTATTTTCATAGTGTGAAAACTATTTCTTAAACTTTTACTCCCTGTAGATTAATTTTGACCATTACAGCACTACTGAATTTTCATGTTATTAATTTTATAAAGTTTCTTTGTCAAAGAATTATGATAATTGAATTAATACTTAATTAGGATTTATGTAACTTGTTATAAAAGTCACTATTTTTAGTGAACCCAAGACAGTCATATAGGCTCCTAATCTCATTGGTTTTTCCTTGGGTTTCTTATCAAGGGATTTATTAATAAAGTGTTATTAAGTATTCAAAAAATAAAAAAATAAAATAAAAGGACATTGAAAGGTGTTTGAGTGCCTCGGTTAGGTATCTAGCTCTTGATTTGTTTCAGGTCATGATCTCAGGGTCATGAGATCAAGCTCCACATCAGGCTCCATGCTCAGCAGTGAGTCTGCTGGAGAATCTCTCTCTCTCCCTCCTCCTCTCCATCAAACCCTCCCCACTTCTTGCTCTCTCACTCTCCCTCTCTCTCAAATAAATAAATAAAACTTTAAAAGAATAATACATACATGGGGTGCCTGGGTGGCTCAGTGGGTTAAGCCACTGCCTTCAGCTCAGGTCATGATCTCAGGGTCCTGGGATCGAGCCCCGCATCAGGCTCTCTGCTCAGCGGGGAGCCTGCTTCCCTTCCTCTCTCTCTGCCTGCTTCTCTGCCTGCTTGTGATCTCTCTTTGTCAAATAAATAAATAAAATCTTTTTAAAAAATAATAATACATACAAAAATAAAAGGACATTGAAAATTTGAAAGTAAAAGAATAGGAATAATTCAAATAATAACCACCTTTACTTTGAAACTGATGTATATATAATGTATATATATAGATGTATATATATGTATATATATATAAATTAATGTATACATATAAATATAACACAAAATCAACTTCAAGGGAAAAGGTACTAGAAATAAAGAGATTTGGGAGTCTACGTGCCTCAGTCAGTTAATTATCTGCCTTTGGCTCAGGTTATGATCCCAGAGTCCCAGGCTTGAGCCCCATGTCAGGTTCCTTGCTTAGCAAGGAGTCTGCTTTCTCTCTCTCCCTCTGCTCCTCCCCCTGCTTGTGCTCTCTCTCTCAAATGAATAAATAAAGTCTTTTTAAAAATAGAAATTAGAAAGAAATAATAATAGAAATAAATAATAGAATAATAAATAAATAAAAATAAATAATAGAAAAAATTAGAAATAAAGAGGTTTCATATTGATAAAAATTTCAATTCACCAGGAAGATATAATTTTAGAATTATATGCACCTGATAACATGTCCCCAAAATATGTAAACCAAAAGCTGAACTTCAAGAAAAAATAAACAAATCCATAATAATGTTGAAAGATTTCAGTAAATAATAAAACAAACAACAAAAAAAGACAAAATACTTGAACAACACAATTAACAAAGTGGTCTAATAGACATACGTAAAATACTGACTCTAACAACAGTAGAATACACATTCTTATCAAGTACATGGAAATATTTACAAAAAATTGACAATATGCTGAGTCACAAGGCAAGTCTCAACAATATCAATTGGACTCAATTTCAAAGGACTGAAATCATACAGATAATGTTTTCTGACCCTTATACAATGTAGGAAGATAACTTCAAAAATCTCCATTTGTTTGTTTGAAAAATTATAATAAAATGGGTCAAATGGTCAAAAATAAATAATGAGAGAATTAGAAAATAATTTGAACTGAGTCATAATTTTAAAACCTGAATATTAGAACTTTAAGATGCAGCTGTAACAGTACTAAGAAGGAAGTATATAAACTGAATATAGTAGAAAATAATGACTGAAAATTAATAAGCTAGGTATTTATTTTGAGATTATATAAAAAGAAGTAAAATAAAATTGAAGAGAGTAGAAGGAAAGAAATAAGGATAGAGAAAGCTAATGAAAAAGAACCAACAAAGCTAAAAGTTTCTCCTTTGAAAAGACTAACAAAAGTGGGACGCCTGGGTGGCTCAGTTGATTAAGCAGCTGCCTTTGGCTCGGGTCATGATCCCAGCGTCCTGGGATCGAGTCCCACATTGGGCTCCTTGCTTGGCAGGGAGCCTACTTCTCTGCCTTCGTCTGCCAGTGTTCACTCTCTCTCTCTCTATCTCTCTCTGACAAATAAATAAATAAAATCTTAAAAAAAAAAAAAAAGACTAACAAAATTGATAAAACTTTGATGAAATTAATCAGAAAAAAAGAACAAATAAGGAGCAAGATGGTGGAGGAATAGGAGACCTAGTCCAGTAGGAGTCAGGTCCCAGGAGTTCAGCTAGATAGTTATCAAACCATTCTGAACACCTACAAACTCAACAGGAGATTGAAAAGAAGAGCACCAATTCTAGGAACAGAAAAGCGACCACTTTCTGGAAGCTAGGACATGCAGAGAAGTGAATCCGAGGTAATAAATGGGAAGATAGACCTGGGAGGGAGGGACCATCTCCCAGCAAGTGGTAGAGCTGTAGATCACAAAATCATAACTTTAAGAAGTCTGCTCCACTGAGGGATATTGCTCCAGAAGCTAAGCAGGGGGTGGAGGCCTCAAGGGACAGTGCGGTCTCAGGACCCATGGGTTCACAAAAACACCAGGGGTGTCTGAGTGTGGCAGAGCTCCCAGGTATCAGAGTGGGGAAGCCAGCTGCAGTGATGGAGCTGATCAGAGGGCTCTCAGCTTGGGATTACTTTAAACTGTGATCTGAGGCACAGTTGGGCCACTCCTCTTCAGGCAGGGCCCCTGCAAGTGGCAGATCCAGGGAGACTCCCTCCTTCCTCCTCCAGGAGGAGTGGCACAGGAGGGTACAGCAGAAATATGCTGAGTTTGGAGACTCCAAATGGGGCCATGCACCAGAGATAGAAATGCTTGGTCACAGGCCAGGTGAGCATAAAGTGTGGCCAGAGACCAGGGAGATGGGAGTAATTGACTACTTTTCCCTAAGGTGCACTGAAGAGTGGGGCCCCAAGATCTCAGCTCCTCTGGGGACAAGATTGGGAAGCCACCATTTTGATTACTATCCTCCAAATCTGTACAAGGAAGGAGCAGCTTACTTAGCCTGGCACCTGGCAAGGGTGATGCAATTCCGCCTCAGACAAAGACATTTGAGAATCACTGCAACAGGCCCCTTCCCCAGAAGATCAACAAGAACATCCAGCCAAGACCAAGTTCACCAATCAATGAGAACTGTGGAACTCCATAACTAGGGGAAAGCAACATATAGACTCCATGGCTTTTTTCCTATGATCCTTTAGTCTTTCAAAGTTAGATTTTTTTAAACCGCCCCCCCACTGAGCCACCCAGGTGCCCCAAAGTTAGATTTTTTTAATTTTATTTTGTTCTTATTCTATTTTTTCTTATTTTTGTTTTTTTTTTTTTTCTTTTTATCTTTTTCTCGTTCTCAAAGTACATGGCTTTGTTCATGTTCAGGTCTCCAACCTGATCATATTTTTCCTCTTTTTTTTTAAATTATTTTTTAACCAACTTTTTATCAATTCCTTTTTAAGAATCTTTTTTAATTTTCATCATTACAGTCATATTCCATCCCTTCATAGTGTTTACCCATATTGTGTGTGTGTGTGTGTGTGTGTGTGTGTGTATATATATATGGCTTTTCTTTCTTTAAAATTTTGGGAGGCAGTTTCTCCTAACAGACCAAAATACACCCAAAATCAAGTGTGTGGCTCTGTTCTATTCAGCAGTGTGTGTGTGTGTGTGTGTGTGTGTGTATTTTTTCCCCCTTTCTTCCCCCCTGATTTCGGGTCTCTTCCGATTTGGTTAGTGTATATTTTTCTGAGGTCATTGCTACCCTTTTAGTATTCTGTTCTCTCATTCATCTATTCCTATCTGGATAAAATGATAGGCTGAAAAACTCACCTCAAAAAAAAAAAAAAAAAAAGAACAAGAGGCAGTACCAACAGCTAGGGACCTAATGAATATGGACGTTAGTAAGATGTCAGAACTAGAGTTCAGAAGGATGATTATCAAGGCACTTGCTGGGCTCAAAAAAAGCATGGAAGATACTAGAGAATCCCTTTCTGGATAAATGAAATCCCTTTCTGGAGAAATAAAAGAACTAAAATTTAAACACATTGAAATCAAATAAGCTATTAATCAGGTGCAATCAAAAATGGAGGCTCTTACTGCTAGGATAAATGAGGCAGAAGAGAGAATTAGTGATATAGAAGACCAAATGATGGGGAATTAAAAAAGCTGAGAAAAAGAGAGATAAACAACTACTGGGCCACGAGGGGATAATCTGAGAGATAAGTGATACCATAAAACAAAACAATATTAGAATAATTGGGATCCCAGAAGAAGAAGAAAGAGAGGGGGGCAGAATGTGTATTGGGGCAATGTATAGCAGAGAATTTCCCTAATTTGATGAAGGGAAAAAGCATCAAAATCCAGGAGGCACAGGGAACACCCTTCAAAATCAATAAAAATAGGTCAACACCCCATCATCTAATAGTAAAACTTAAAAGTCTCAGTGACAAAGAGAAAATCCTGAAAGCAGCTCAGGAAAAGAGGTCTGTAACATACAATGACAGAACTATTAGATTGGCAGCAGACCTGGCAGACCAGAGACCTGGCAGTCCAGAAATGACTGGCATGATATATTCAGAGCACTAAATGAAAATAATATGCAGCCAAGAATACTATATCCAGCTAGGCTGGGAATCTAGTCATTGAAAATAGAAGGAGAGATAAAAGCTTCCATAACAAACAATAACTTAAAGAATTTGCAAACACCAAGCCAGCCCTACAGGAAATATTGAAAGGGGTCCTCTAAGCAAAGAGAGAGCCTAAAAGTAACAAACCAGAAAGGAACAGAGACAATATACAGTAATAGTCACCTTACAGGCAATACAATGGCACTAAATTCATGTCTTTCAATAGTTACCCTGAATGTAAATGCGCTAAATGCCCCAATCAAAAGATACAGGGTATCAGAATGATTAAAAAAAAAAAAAACAGGACCCATTGATATGCTGTCTGGAGGAAACTCACTTTAGACCCAAAGACACCTCCAGATTTAAAGTAAGGGGGTTGAAAACAATTTAACATGCTAACGGACATCGAAAGAAAGTTGGGGTGGTGATCCTTATAACAGATAAATTAGATTTTAAGTCAAAGACTATAAAAAGAGATGAGGAAGGACACTATATCATACTTAAAGGGTTGGTCCAAGAAGAAGATCTATCAATTTTAAATATCTATGTCCCTAACATGGGAGTAGCCAATTATATAAACCAATTAATAACAAAATCAAAGAAACACATTAATAATAATACAATAATAGTAGGGGAGTTTAACACCCCCTCACTGAAATGGACAGATCACCTAAGCAAAAGGTCAACAAGGAAATAAAGGCTTTAAATGACACACTGGACCAGACGGACATCACAGATATATTCAGAGCATTCCATCGCAAAGCAACAAAATATACATTCTTTTCTAGTGCACATGGAACATTCTCCAGAATAGATCACATCACAAATCAGGTCTCAATCAGTACCAAAAGATTAGATCATTCCCTGCATATTTTCAGACCACAATGCTTTGAAACTAGATCTCAACCACAAGAGGAAAGTTGGAAAGAACTCAACTACACGGAGGCTAAAGAGCATCCTACTAAAGAATGAATGGGTCAACCAGGAAATTAAAGAAGAATTTTAAAAATTCATGGAACAAATGAAAATGAAAATACAATTGTTCAAAATCTTTGGGACACAGCAAAGGCAGTCCTGAGAGGAAAGTATATAGCAATACAAGCCTTTCTTAAGAAACAAGAAGGGTCTTTGGGAAGGGTATATGAAATGGTGAGTGCTGTGAAGTGTGTAAGCCTGACGATTCACAGACTTGTACTCCTGGGGCAAATAATACATTATATGTCAATAGAAATAATTAATAATAATAATAAAAATAATAAAATAATAAATTTATTAATAATAAAAAAGAAAGGTCTCAAGTACACACAACCTAACCCTACACCTAAAGGAGGAAAACAGCAAAGAAAGCCTACATCCAGCAGGAGAAGAGAAATAATAAAGATCAGAGCAGAGATCAATGAAATAGAAATCAAAAGAACAGTAGAACAAATCAAGAAAACTAGGAGCTGGGTCTTTGAAAGAATTAATAAGATTGATAAACCCCTGGCCAGAATTATCAAATTGAAAAGAGAAAGGACCCAAATTAATAAAATCATGATAAAAGAGGAGAGATCACAACCAACACCAAAGAAATATAAACAATTATAAGAACATATTTAGAGCAAATATACACCAGCAAGTCTGACAATCTAGAAGACATGAATGCATTCCTAAAGACATACAAACTACCAAAACTGAACCAGGAATAAATAGAAAACCTGAACAGACCCATAAGCAGTAAAGAGATTGAAGCAGTCATCAAAAAAATCTCCCAAAAAACAAGAGCCCAGGGCCAGATGTATCCCCAGGGGAATCCTACCAAACATTTTAAAAAGAATTAATACCTATTCTTCTGAACCTGTTCCAAAAAATAGAAATGGAAGGAAAATTCCAAACTCATTTTATGAGGCAAGCATGACCTTGATCCCCAAACCAGACAGAGACCCCATGAAAAAGAAGTATTACAGACCAATATTCTTGATGAACACAGATGCAAAAATTCTCACCAAAATACTAGCCAATAGGATCCAACAGTACATTAAAAGGATTATTCACCACGACAAAGTGGGATTTATTCCTGGGCTGCAAGGTTGGTTCAAAGTCTACAAATCAATCAGTGTAATATAATACATTAATAAAAGAAAGAACAAGAACCATATGATACTCTCAAAAGATGTTGGAAAAGCATTTGGCAAAGTACAGCATTTTTCTTGACCAAAACTCTTCAGAGTGTAGGGATAATGGGTACATACCTCAATATCATAAAAGCCATCTATGAATAACCCACAGCGAATATCATTCTCAATGGGAAAAGACTGAGAGCTTTTCCCCTAAGGTCAGGAGCTCGGCAGGGCTCTCCACTATCACTACTGCTATTCAACATAGTACTAGAAGTCTAGCCTCAGGACTCAGACAACAAAAAGAAATAAAAGGCATCCAAATCAGCAAAGAAGAATCAAACTCTCACTCTTTGCAGATGAATGATACTTGATGTGGAAAACCCAAAAGACTCCACTCCAAAACTGCTAGAATTCATACAGGAATTCAGCAAGGGGTCGGGAAATGCACAGAAATCAGTTGCATTTCTATACACCAATAGCAAGACAGAAGCAAGAGAAATTAAGGAGTCGATCCCATTTATAATCACATCCAAACCCATAAGATACCTAGGAATAAACCTAACCAAAGAGGCAAAGAATCTGTATTCAGAAAACTGTAAAGTACTCAATGAAAGAAATTGAGGAAGTCACAAAGAAATGGAAAAATGTTCCATGCTAATGGAATGGAAGAACAAATATTGTGAAAATGTCTATGCTACCTAAAGCAATCTACACATTTAATATAATCCCTATCAAAATACCATTAATTTTTTTCAAAGAAATGGAACAAATAATCCTAAAATTTATATAGAACCAGAAAAGACCCTGAATAGCCAGAAGAATGTTGAAAAAGAAAACCAATGGGGGCAGCATCACAATTCCAGACTTCAAGCTCTATTATAAAGCTGTACTCATCAAGACAGTATGGTACTGGCACAAAAACAGACACATAGATCAATGGAACAGAAGAGAGAACTCAGAAATCGACCCTCAACTCTATGGTCAACTAATCTTCAACAAAGCAAGAAAGAATGTCCAATAGAAAAAAGTCTCTTCAACAAATGATGTTGGGAAAATTGGACAGCCACATGCAGAAAAATTAAACTGGATCATTTCCTTACACCACACACAAGAATAGACTCAAAATGAGTGAACAACCTCAATGTGAAACAGGAATCCATCAAAATCCTTGAAGAGGACAAAGGCAGCAACCTCTTCAACCTCAGCCAAGCAACTTCTTCCCAGAAACATTCCCAAAAGCAAGGGAAGCAAGGGCAAAAATGAACTATTGGGACTTCATCAAGATCAAAAACTTTTGCACAGCAAAGGACAGTCAACAAAACCAAAAGACAACGGACAGAATGGGAGAATATATTTGCAAATGACATATCAGATAAAGGGCTAGTATCCAAAATCTATAAAGAACTTATCAAACTCAACACCCAAAGAACAAATAACCCAATCAAGAAAAGGGCAGAGGATATGAACAGACATTTCTGCAAAGAAGACATCCAGATGGCCAACAGACACATGAAAAAGTGCTCCACATCACTCGGCATCAGGGAAATACAAATCAAAACCACAATGAGATATCACCTCACACCAGTCAGAATGGCTAAAATTAACAAGTCAAGAAATGACAGATGCTGGCGAGGATGTGGAGAAAGGGGAACCCTCCTAC
>PISX010021001.1:0-34597 GCA_004024625.1 Mellivora capensis | reverse complement strand
TGCATTCCCACCAACAGTGTAGGAGGGTTCCCCTTTCTCCACATCCTCGCCAGCATCTGTCATTTCCTGACTTGTTAATTTTAGCCATTCTGACTGGTGTGAGGTGATATCTCATTGTGGTTTTAATTTGTATTTCCCTGATGCCGAGTGATGTGGAGCACTTTTTCATGTGTCTGTTGCTGGCCCCACCTCTTAACATTCCAGCCAACACCTTCTGGTCTCAAACACCAAGAAGTCTTTGACCCACTGTGCCCTAAAACCCACTGTTCATAGGGCTTTCTGCTCTCTCTCACTCCCCTCTTTTCCTGGCTGAAGTCCCATAGGCAGTGATTGTCACCACTCCCTTGCACATGCTCGTTACTCCAATGCTCCTCTCTAGCCGTGTCACACTGACTCGGCAAAACTCAATCCCGTGTTCAATCCACTTTCTGCCCGCTTCGTGCTCACACCCGCACAGCTAACCATAGCTGGAGAAACTCACAAACTCATGCTGACTGACCTTACTTTAAATCCATCTGCCACAGCCCCCAGGTCGACGACCCTGAGTGTGATCTGGGAAGCAAACTCTACTTTCCCAGTCCATTTGCTCCCCCACCCTCCTGCTTTTTTCCTCTCTTCAAACCTTTACCTTTCCTCCTCCATGCTCAGTCAGTTGATGTCTTGGCTTCCTATTTCAAGGTGGGGGGGCATGACCAAAATCTCCCACATGGGCATACTCACATCCCATCCCCCACCAGCCATGGGTGCTCCTTAGTCAAGCTCTGTCAGGGCTGTCCATTCCCTTCCCTTCTCACATGCTCAAGGACTCCACTCGAGCAACTCTCTTCTTGTCCACTAGACTGCTGCCATCAAGTAAACATGCTGTTAATCCTCCCATTAAAAAAGCAAAAACCAAGAAAACCCTCTAGACTTTACTTTCCCCTTCATTTGCCACCCATTACTCTGTTCCAGTTTACAGCAAAACTCTTCAAAAGACCAGCCTATTCTGCCTTCATTCCTCTCTTGCCATGTGAGTGCCCCCATTATTAGGAAAAATTTCAGGCTTACAAAAGTGTTGGAACAGTAATAAGAACCTCTGTGTTACATTTACGTAGATTCCCCACTGGGTAACATTTTGCATATTCGCTTTCCCTCTCCACCCCCCCGACCCCAAACCTTTTAGAAAGTAGATATGCTGACACTTTACCTCTCTGCCAGTTATTAAGTGATTGCCTCTCAGCCCCTGTCCTACCTCCTACTGGCCACTCTGTGATGCTGGTTCTGGGACCACATCTGGGCTTTGCCAGCAGCTCCTTGGTGGCCTCCACCAGTCAGGGGCACTATAAGGAGACTGCAAGGCTAGAAGGGACTTGCTTCTTTCTGTAGCCTTCCAGTTCCCGTCATCCAACAGGGCTGCTTCAGCCCAGATGCAGCAGTCCTCCCCTACCTATAGCACTAGCTGAGTTTAATTTGCACTTTTTCTCACTCACAGAACCAGCCTCATCGTATGCCCCTCATAGACACAAGCACCAACCAGCATGTCCTCCTCAGAGGTCTGGGTCCTGGGGTCACGAGCCCCTCTTTCAAACTCAGGGACACCAACGCCAGCCAAGCAGCACCCCTTCCCTGGAGGTCTGAGTTTCTGCTCCAGAAACTCAGAATGGTGAGCCATTCTCCAAGCTCACCAGTGGCCCTAGGCTTCCACTTTGACATGGCTAATCACTCTCTCCTCCCTGACACTTTCCCATTTGGGTGCCAGACTCTCCCAGTTTTCCTCCTACCCACTGGATGTTTCCTCTGTGGCTCTCTGAACTCTTAAGATTGGGGTATTCCAGGGCTCAGTTCTTTTTCCACATAAGCTCATTCCCTTGGTGATCAATTCCAGTCTCAACCTTAGCTGTCATTTACAAATATTGTGGAAGTAGAAGAGTAATCTAGTCCACTGTTGGTGGGATAGTAGGCTGGTACAACTTGTTTTTGAGGGCAATGGAAATTCCATGACTCAGAATGTTTTTATGGATACACTCTCAGAAGAGCACAAAGATAATATGTACAAGAACATTCACTAAGATACTTTTTTTTTTTTTTAAATTTGTGAGAGAGAGCGAGAGGGCAAGCACAGGCAGACAGAGTGGCAGGCAGAGGCAGAGGGAGAAGCAGGCTCCCCGCCGAGCAAGGAGCCCGATGTGGGACTGAATCACAGGACGCTGGGATCATGACCTGAGCCGAAGGCAGCCACTTAACCAACTGAGCCACCCAGGTGTCCCTAAGATACTGTTTTTAACAGAAATATTTTTTAAAGGATTTTTTATTTATTCATTTGAGACAGAGAGAGAGCCTGAGCAAAGGGAGAGGTTGAGGGAGTGGGAGAAGCAGACTCCCTGCTGAGCCAGCAGCCCGATGTGGGACTCAATCCCAGGATGCTGGGATCATGACCTAGGCCAAAGGCAGATGCTTAACCAACTGAGCCACCCAAGTGCCCAACAGCAACATTTTAAAAAAGCTTTTACCAACACTGTTGCTTTAAATTAACTATGCTAAAGATAACTGAGGCCTCTGGGTTCCTTTAAGTAGAAATTCTTTAGGATTTGCCAGATTATAAGACTGTTTAGAGCAAGGACTCTGGAGCCAGACCACTTAGCTTCAAATCCTAGCTTACTTACAAGCAGCATCATTTACTTAACAGTGCTGTACTTTGATAACCTCCTCAGAAAATATAACAAGGATGTTGTGAAGATTAAGTGAGGTCACATGGCTCAGACTTAGGGCTGCACAGGGCGCCCAGTAAATGCATAAAAATATGTTTGCTATCATCATCTCTTCTGCATGTTCCTGGAAAGAAAATTAATGGTTTAATCGATCAAAGTCCTTAGTAATGTGCCATCTCCTTCTACTCAATCATCCTGAAGTATTGTGGGAAAAGCAGGGACTTACACCCTTGAGTCTTAATGTGAAGCTAAGGGAAGATAATGCAGATGGCACTTACATATTTGACTCCCTTGAGGCCCAAGCAGGCACATACCAGTAAGGCAGGCGTGGCCCTACCAAGTTTCAGCCACTGAGGCTCTGAATTAGTCAGAGACCACCCTGCACCCAGTTCCTCACCTCACACTTCCGATCTGCTTCAGAGACATTGAGGTTGTTCACGTTCTGCTCGATGGTTTTGTAGGAGTGCTTCTTTTTTGGCTTTTGAGCCTTTTTGGTTGTTCCTGTTTCAGTAGCACTTCCATCTGAAAGAAGAAATAAGACTAGGTACTATAAGGATTGCTTTGGGGCATGTAACCAAACTTATATTAAGTCACGTTTTTCAAAACTCTAAAGAGCAAGCACAACAGAAAATGTCATTCTCTCAAAGCAACAGCACATCTCATCTGCGGCTTCCGGAGAAACCTTAAGTATTTGGCTTCTAATACAAGTCAATTCCAAAAGCGCCCCCAAATCAGAACCTCCCCATTTGAAGTTTACTCAGTCTTCCCTAAATATGATCTAAAAGGTCCTTCTCTTTTTCAAAGAAAAACAACCCTAGGGTTTAAGGGTCTTCTCATAAACTCTTCTGAAAACATTCATGTCTTCAACCGAATGAGATTATCTCTTACGACTTCATTCCAGGATACTACCCAAATAACTACCTGCTATGCCCTTAAGAAAGGCCCTTAAATCCAGATCTCAACTCATGTACCTGCATCATGGCTCTCTGCTTCTTCCGGGGAGGGTGTGTCTTTGCCCAACCCCCCAAGGACTCTGTAGACATCAGCATGGACCGCGTCCACACGCACCGCGTAGATCTTTGTGCTGGCATCCAGAGTGCCAGCAGCCACCTAGTCCAACAAACAGAGCTCTGCTCAGTGGAGGCATAAAAAGGAACTGCCGAACAGGCAAAACAGAGCAAGCTTCATAAAATATTGACTTGCTCTTAAGAAAAAATGACAAAGATTCCCCTAAGACTGATAGGGAATAAACAATATACAGCAGTTTTCATCAGTTTAGGAAAGAAGCTAATGAAATATCTCACACAAGGAAGGTTCTCATGTATCTGCAGGATTCAATGACCGTGCTGTGCCCAGTATCAGAAATAACCACCATTAATTCAGATGCAAGAGGTGAATAGCCTTCTTACTTTAAAGTTGGTCGGTTCGGTGTCTTTCTGTTTAAGAATCTCTGACATAAAATCAATCAAGTGCAAGCCAAAAGCGTTCTTGGTCGTGATTTTCTGCAAACAGAAAAGGGTGGGAAGGTGGGTCACTGACAGCCAAGGCTCATGTAAATACTGCTCCTCTGACAGAGGAAGCTACGTTCTTACATAGTAACAGCCCACATCTCACCACAGGTATCAATTCCCATAAACACTTGGTGACACGGCCTAATCCACACAAACTTCTCATTCTCAAGAGCTAGAAAGTGACAGCACACTTCCTGAGTTTTCACCATGTGTAGACCCTGTTATCAGCACTGCCCACTAAGGGACTCAGTGACCCTGAGAACAAATGAATGCAGCAGGGACTATTCACGTTGTCATTTGATGGAGGAGGACCCTGCAGCAGAGCGCTCAGGTGGCTTGCCAAGGCTGTAGAGCTTGGGAATGACAGAGACTGGATTCCAACAGAGGCTGGCTCCAGAACTCACATCATTAACCCCCAAGCAATGCTGCCTCTCTAGATGCACCCCAGGAGGCAGGCAACCTGCCAGAAAGAGCACGGAAGTCCCACATAGCACAGTAAGAGCCTGCGGGCCGACATCAGCATTGAGAAGAGTGGCTGGAGAAGGGAAGCGCACAATTACCGTCGGTTGCACATTGACCACCGAATCAAGGAGGCTAGACTTCCCTTGTGACCAAGTTGCAAAATCTTCCCTGATAACCAGCAGATACTCACATTTTCCGTGGACAGTTTGATACAGGTGGAGTAATGTTCTGTAATCTGTGTGTTTGTAAACTTAGGGATCGTGGCTGAAGTGTCAATATTCCTAAATGGAAACCCAAACCAAAACACTCCATTAAGGATCCACGATACTCTTAACTTTTCAAAACCTAGACCCGGAACCCATGCAGTGCCCTGGAGACGCGGGGCGCCCGGAACCCATGGCAGTGCGGCCGCCGCGCGGAGGCACCCAGAGCGCACGCACCTGCTGGACGGGGAGGCCAGCAGGCGAGGCGAGTCCGAGCTGAACTGCAGGTCCAGCACTCGCGAGCGCCGCCGCTGCAGCCGCTCCTTCTCGTCGTCATTCTGAGGAAAGTCTTCAAGGACCGGGGTGCCAGGAGTATTGAGAGGGGCCTTCCGGGGCAGGGACGTGGAGAACACTCGATCTGAAGGTGAAGCGGCACTGTGGGGGTGCCCACGGATTTCTGAAGAAAAGCAACTAATTATGGCTGACAGTGATGAAAAAGAACGCCTGCTCAGGAAACCTGCCATGGAAAATTTCCTGTATCCAAAGTGGGGGTTGGGGCTGTTATAGGGAGGAAATTCACTGCCTGTTTCCCACCAAGGTCTTTTCTAACTCTAATATTTCTCTATATAGTTTCTTAGTCGGGTTATGGGTTTCTGACACTTCCTTCCCAAATTGAGGGGTGTGATGAGGTCAAATTAGAGAAAGACTGAGAATCATTCACTGGATTGAACAACCTAGAGGTTATTGGCGACCCTGACAATAGGAGTTTTCCTAGACTAGCACAGGCAGGAGAAAATCAAATGGGCATAGATTCCAGAACAGAACAGAAAGAACAGAAGAGAAATCGGAGATAGCAGATGGAGACAAGGTTTTCAAGGACTTATAGAAAAGGATGGACAAAATTGGGAGAGAAGCAGTTCAAAGGGAAGTGAGGTTGAGAAATTAACTTTAAGATGGGAAAAACCCCAGTTTGGTAGAAAGAACGAAGCAAAGAGATTTTATTAGCTTCCTATTGCTGCTATAACAAATTGCCACAAAAGTATACCAACACAAATGTATTCCCTTGCAGTCCTACAGTCAGTCTAAAATTGAGGTATCAGCAAGGGCTGTGTTCTTTTTGGAAGCTTTAGGAAAGAATCTCTTTCCCTGCCCTTTTCAGTTTCTAGAGGCTGCCTGCTTCCTTCCCACCATTCTGTCCTCTTGTTTGTTTGTTTCCTTCTTTCTTTCTAAAGATTTTATTTATTTATTTGAGAAAGAGAGAGCAGGAACGGGGACAGAGGGAGAAGCAGACTTCCCACCAAGCAGGGAGCTCAATGTGGGGCTCGATCCCAGGACCCCGGGTCATGACCTGAGCCAAAGGCAGACACTTAACGGACTGAGACACCCAGGTGCCCCCCAACCTCTTGCTTCTGTCATCACATAGCCTTCTCTGACTCTGAACCTCCTACATCCCTCTTATGAGGGCTACTGTGATTGTGCTGGGCCCATCCAGATAATCTAAGATAGTCTCCCCATCTCAAGGTCCTTAACTTAATCATACTTGAAAAGCCCCTTTTACCACGTAAGATACCATATTCACAGGTTCCAGTCATCTTTGGCAAGGAGGGGGCATTATGCAGAGATCATGTGGAAGGGTAAAGTTGCTGAACAACACACTCAGGCAGGTAAAGGGGCTGCCTTTCCTGAGATCACTGAAAGCCCACCCACAGCAACAGGAAGGCAGCCAGACAACACAGACACAAAGGCAGGCAGGGGAGCAGGTACAATGGGGTGCCTGTGGCTGTTCCTTTTGGATTGTTTTCCTTAGTAAAGTAAGAAGCACATCAAGACCAAAAACTCAGTAGCTAAGGGTGAGGGCCATGGAGGAGGCACTGGAGATTTCAGGAGAAAGGAAGGTATGGGAAGTCATCTAGGAGCAGGTGAGTAGATGAACAAGGGAATAACCATGACTGCTGGGCAGCTTTAGGGTTCCCTTGAGATCACTGAGTGAGCAGGGGCCAAGGCAGAGTAGGCCAAGTTGGAATTAATCAGGGTTGTGATTTTTGTTAAGGAAGTATAAACAGGCTAGAAGAGGGCAAGGGGCTATAGGTGTATGAAAAGGAGTGATGATAGTGATTGACCATTGAATGTAAGCTAAGTAAGGAGAACAAGGACATGAGAAACATGAGGGACAAGGAAAAGCAAAGAATATACATCTGCTGGCTCAAAAGACTACTGGAGTTATTGGGAGTCAGGGAACAAGAAGGAGTGGAAAGATAGGAGTGGTACTGAGAAGTGGGGTGCTTAAAACTGAGATGACAGAGTGGTGCAGCTATTGATAATGACCAGGTCTAGGGTGTGACTGTGGCTGTGAGTGGCTATTGCCTATTTTGGTAGCACAAGAAACAAGATCACTGGGAGAGAGATGAAGGAACTGAGACACCCTGGGGGAAGAGGTTTCCAGATTTAAGAATCAAAAGGCTTGGCTTCAAATCCCAGGTCCAGGGGCACCTTGGTGGCTCAGTTGTTAAGCGTCTGCCGTCAGCTCAAATCATGATCTCAGTGTCCTGGAATCGAGCCCCGCATTGGACTCCCTGCTTGGCGGGAGGCCTGTTTCTCCCTCTCCCACTCCCCCTGTTTGTGTTCCCTCTCTCACTGTGTCTTTCTCCGTCAAATAAATAAATAAATAAATAAAATCTTAAAAAAACAAAAAAAAAACAAAACAAAAACCAAACCAACCAACCCAGGCCCATCACTTACTAGCTGGTGAATTTTTTTTTTACAGTAAACTCTACACCCAGTGTGGGGCTTGAACTCATGTTTGAGTTCAAGAGTTGCATGCTCTACAGACCAAGCCAGCCAGGTACCCCATTAGCTGGAGAAATTTTAAGCAAGGGGCGCCTGGGTGGCTCAGTCGTTAAGCATCTGCCTTTGGCTCAGCTCATGATCCCAGAGTTCTAGAATCGAGCCCCTATTGGGCTCTCTGCATGGCAGGAAGCCTGCTTCTCCCTCTTCCACTCCCCCTGCTTGTGTTCGCTCTCTCACTGTGTCTCTCTGTCAAATAAATAAATAAAATCTTTAAAAAAAGAAAAGAAAAGAAATTTTAAGTAAATGCTCCAAGCATTTGCTTCTTCATCCTCCCAACAGAAATAAGAACGTGTGTCTCAGGTGGTTCTGAATTGGTGATATGAAAAAAAAAAACAACCCAAACCCACAATATAACACAAAAATTATAGCGACACATTAAAAAAAAGGGATATAGGGGCACCTGGATGGCTTAGTTGGTTAAGTGTCTGACTTTGGCTCATGATCTTGGGCGTCCCGGGATTAAGTCCAAATTGGACTCTGTGCTCAGCAGGGAGTCTGCTTGTCACTCTCCCTCTCACCATGCCCCTCCCCGAGTCATGCTCTGTCTCTCTCATCAACAAAATCTTAAAAAAAAAAAAAACCCAAAAAAAGTGATACACAATAAACGCCAAATGTTGCTCATTTAGGGGGAAGGGAACAGAAGTGGTGTATAGGGATAAAAGGAAATTAAAAAAAAAAAATACAAGGAGAAGAACTTCACGTGTTCCACTAATAGTTTCCCATAAGCTCAAGAGTATGGCTAACATACCTCTCAGCTGAGGTCAAAACAAAAGAAAAAGAAAGAAGAAATGAAAAGGAAGGAGGCAAGAGACATTTTTAAATTCTTGGTTTTTGGTTTTTTTTATTTTTTTATTTTTTTAAATTTTATTTATTTGTCAGAGAGAGAGAGCGAGCGAGCACAGGCAGACAGAGTGGCAGGCAGAGGCAGAAGCAGGCTCCCTGCTGAGCAAGGAGCCCGATGTGGGACTCGATCCCAGGACGCTGGGATCATGACCTGAGCCGAAGGCAGCCGCTTAACCAACTGAGCCACCCAGGCGTCCCAAGAGACATTTTTAGAGACTGAATTAAGAGGACTTGTTACTATCTGGGTCAGGGCCCTTCAAGAGAAGGAGGGGAGTTGAACCTTGAGAGGAGACTTAAACAGAAACAGGAAGCACCGAAGGAGGAACTTGTCTGAGAGGGAAACTCAAGAGGGGTCAGAGGCATGCTTCAATTCTTGGGACATCCTTTCTCTGATTTCTCTCATTTAGATGTTTACTAAGCTCAGACACTCTACACCTACCTCCTTCCCTCCCACTCATTTTTCAGCCCTCTATGGTCTGGCTACCATCCCCACCACTTTATGAAAACTCTCCTGACACAATCACCTATAACCTCCATGTTGCCAAACCCACTGGCGACTTTTCAGGCCTCACCTCTCGAGATTCAGCAGGATCTGAAACAGATGACAACTGCCTCGAGTGCTTCTTGAAACGCTCCTAGCTTCCATAACACCACTCTCTTCTGAGAGTTTTCAAGCTCTCCCTTTTCTGTCTAGCTCCTAAATGTTGGTCCTGAGTGTCTTCTCTACAGGGTTTTCTTAGGGTTCTCACCTGTTCCCATGGTTTTATGATCCATATGATGATGTCCAAATGTGTTTCTGAGTCTATGGGCCACTTCCCTGAGCCCTATCACCCTCTGAGTGTCAAACTCTTTTCCAAATGTTTACTGACCCCTCACCTGTCTCATGCATAAGTCATTTACCATGTCCAAAATATAACTCTAAATTTTCAAGCCTTTTACCAAGACCAAGGCCCTGGCTACTTCAGCAGCCTCACTCACTGTTCAGTCATGATGTTCTAGTTCTAGCCCAAGCCAGGCTCTTTCCTGCCTGCCCTTCTAATTGCACTTGCCCCTTCTGCCTAGAACGTGTTCCCCAGTGCGCTCTAAGATCTTCCTTGAATCTTCAACCTGAAGGAGCCCCTCCCCTCACTCTGCTGCTTTCAATCACAACACTCAGCCTCATTTGTAATTCTTTGTTTACAGTCTCCTCAACTAGAATACAAGCTGTCTTCGACTCAGGTCATGATCCCAGGGTCCTGGGATCGAGTCCTACATCGGGCTCCTTGCTCCGTGGGGAGCTTGCTTCTCTCTCTCCTCCTCGCTCATGCTTTCTCTCACTAGCTCTCTCTCTAATAAATAAAATCTTAAAAAAAAATAGATTACAAGCTCCAAAAGACTAGATCTTATCTGTTTTGTTCTTTACAGTATCTCTGCACCTGACAGTGGGTTCGGCGTAAAGGGAGAGCTCAGTTGTCCAATGAATGTAAAACTATGCGCATGCGTCTTAAGCATTCAGCAGTAACCACAACTTTTTCATGGCCCTGAACTAACATGCAGCCCAGGGAAACCACCTTCCAAGGGAGAGACACCCTGCACTGCGTAGGAGCCCACGGGAAAGGGACCGGAGTGGGGATCGCCCTACGCGCGCTCCCGACGCCGACCCAAGCCGCGTGCTGATTGGCGGAGCACACCCCTCCGCCTTCCCCGCTTCCCGCCTCTTCCTCCCCGCGCCCGCCTCCCCCTAGGCCAGGAGCGAAAGGCCAACAACGAGGCCGAGAATATCCGTACCCCCGCTCAGGTCCGCCCGCCGACCCTGCCCGCCCAGAGCACCATTTCATGCCGACCCCTTCCCGCGGGGCCCCCCACCCACCAAGCCTCACCTGGGCAGGGAGGTCCCATTTTGCTCTCCTTCTCTGGACCTGCTTTTAAATCGCGCGCCGAGAAGCCTTAGCGCCGTAACGGCCGCGGTGACGTCTGTCGTGGGCGGGGCCAGAAGCGCGCCTGCGCAGGCGCCCCCGTACTCGGCTTGGAAAGGGGCGTCGGCACCTGTGCAGAGTGTGCTGTGTGGAATCGCTGGCTTCCCGCTGTGTTCCTGTGGGTGGACTGTAGGGGGTCCATGGACCACGGTCCCCCGCCTCCTTTCGAGCCTCAGACTAGGAACTGGGCGTTAAGGACCCAGCGTGGAGCAGGACGGGAGAGGGCTCTGCTTTCACGCAATTTACTTTCTAATGGGAGCGAGGGCAGATTTCTAGGAAACAAGGTTAATTTCCCATAGCGACCTGTTCTGTAAGGGCAGCAAAACACTAAGGGTGTAGAGAGGGATGGGTGGGGTGTGGGATGGAGGTGAGGAGGAGCCAACAACACGATGAACGTTCCAGGCAGGCGAAAGACAGGTGCAAAATATTTTATGTACATTTTAAAAATAAAGGACATCATTTTTATTCAGATTCCTGTGAAAAGCTTCCTGGATATCTACCCCTCCACACACACACCTCACCCCCGCATATCCCACCACATAAAAGAAAAGGTTAAGGTGAGAAGTGAGAGGGACATAATTTGCCATCTTTCCATTGTGCTTCATCTGATCCCAAGAATTGTATTTTTTCCCAAATTTATTTTGAGAGAGAGGGGGAAGGGAGAGCACAGAGGGAGAGGGAGAAGCAGACTCCCTGCTGAACAGGGAGCCCCACTCAGGCCTCATCCTAGGAACCCCAGATCCTGACCCAAGGAAAAAGGAGACACTCAATCGACTGAGCCACCCAGGCACCCCCTGCCCAACCAAGAGTTGTATTATGGGAGGAAAAGCCAGGGCAATCCCCCCAAATATCCCTAGAATGTCCTATCATTTCTTATGACATGCATGAGGCATTTTATGCAGTGTTTCCCTTGAAGGGTGCTATTGGCATTCAGGGTAAAACAATTCTTGACATGTGGGGCTCTTTGTAGGGCACCATTTGTCCACTAAATGCCATCAATGCCTCTCAGTCATTTTGGCAACCAAAAAATATTACCCTTTGTAGAAAACCACTTTTTAGCCCTATTTGCTTTTGCACAAACTTGTTCTCCCAGTGACCACCGTCAAATCTTTAGTATAAGGCTACATGGAATAAAGAAAGGAAAGCAGGTTTATAGTGTTTTTCATCTCAGTGAAAGATTCTACCAGCCACTCAGGAACCCAAATCAGCACCCAGGAGCCATCCTGGATGTCTCACTCTACACACACAACCAATTGTTGAGCTCTTTTCACTTCCTAAGAATCTCAAGTCTGTGTCTCTTTTTCACCCATATTATCTTCTTGCTGGTCTGCAACAGCCCTACACCAGCTCTGACTCCCTTCTCATAGGGCCCTAATGAGTGGTTGCTAAGTACCAATCTAACCTGTTCCTTCCCAAAGTCTCAAACCATTCAAAAGTTCCATTGCTCTGGGAGCTTCTAAAGTGATCTAGGAGACCCTGTGAGGTCTGGGCCCTACAGCCTCTCTGGCCTCATCTTGCACCTTGCCTCCCCTTGCTCCCTGCACTCTGGTCACTTGTGCCTTCTTTCAGACTCGCTTTCATCCTGCCCGCTCCCACCACAAGGCCTTTGCACATCCTCTCGCCATCCCCATCTTCATCCAGTTGGCTCCCATCATGTTTCAGCTCACATCACTTCCTCAAGGAGGCCTTCCCTGATACACTCAAGTGTTCTTACTGGAGGTTTTAGTGGAACTTGCCACCGTTGAAATTTTACATCCACTGGGATGACTATTTCATGTCTACTCCTCCATAGATCGTCAGCTCCATGAGGATGGAGCCATGGTTTGCTCGCCATTGTTTCCCCAGGGCCTGGTGCTAGCCCTGGACACAGTAAGTACTTGAATACATATCGAATGAGTTTAGTTGGAAGACAAGTTTAAATCCTGAGTTGGGCATTTGAACCTCTCTGGGCCTCATTTTCTTCTCCATTTATAAAACAGTCATGATAATACTCCTTCACTGGGCTTTATGAGGAATTGAGTAACAGATTAAACTCTTGTGGGCACATAGGCTCAGTGCACACTGGGGTCACCATCATCTCACTCATCTTCTCTGTGCTGAGTGCATTTGAGGAGAGTGGGAACAGCTTGTGATCCTCTGGGCAACGACGAGGAGCAGTGTGGGTTGGGAGAGTGGCCGGTGGCACTGATTCAGAAATCTCTGAAGACCCGGCTGGGAACACCCAGCAGAGGAAGGCTGCTGGGTGACCCACCGGTTCGGTGAGGCATGAGGCTGCTCTGGGGTTATGATGGAGCACCCCCCCCCCACCCCCCAGCTGGCTGCCTAGGGCTCCCTGTGCTGGGACAAAGCCAGCTCCACCCCTGCAGGCGGCTCATTCGCCACCACTCGCTCTGAATGCTCTCTTTGTTTTTGGGGGAGGGGGTTAGTTCTGCAGAGGGTGCCAAAAAATTGAATGATTTATCAGTGGTATCAAGTGGTATCAGTGGTATGCAGAACTCAATTCCTCTGTCTGGACAAAACTAAAGCAGTGGGGCCCTCCCCCACTCCTTGTCTGCCAGAAAAGCAATACTGGGGCCATTCCCCTTCCCCATTTCACTCCTCACCAAGATTCTACTTCCCCCAAATGAATGGCAAACAGCTTTAGTTTAGGTGACGAGCAATACTGTTATCAGTTGGCTACCTGAACAAACTTTTTGCTCCAGATTTTCCCTGATCTCCCAGCCTGCAGCTGGCTTATATCATAATGTAGTTCACAATATAAAAACATCAAGCCACTGGGGCCCAACAGGCATGTAGTTCAAATGGCTTTACATTCATTTTGGCCTCTGAGCAAATGCCTTTAATTTTTGTATGTGATACGAAATTCCTGATCTAAAGACTGGGCAACGGACCAACAATTTCTGTCTTCTAGAATTTCTAAATGGCATACCGCCCTTGATCTTAAAATTAATATAACGCTTTTCGCTTTTCAAAGCATGTTAACCCCTACATCTTGATATTCCCAAGACCACACTGCAAGGTTTTGAGGACAGATACTTTCTTCCGGGCTCTGCCTTTACTAGCTGTGTGACCTTAGCGGAAGTTGTGTGCTGTTTCTGTGCCTTGGCTTCCTCGTTGGAAAAGGGGAAGGGACAGAGCACCCACTTCATGGAGTTAGGGTGTGAGGATTAAATGAGTTACCAGATGGGAAGCATTTAGGGCCATTGGCAATGCTCGATGAACGCTAAGTAATTCCCATTACTATAACTGCTGTTATATCCTGGGTGCCCGCCAGGAATTGTTTTAGAATAAAGCTCAGCTTCCTAAATAATCTGGAGAAGTTTCTCCATTCATTGTAAGAGTATTCCCAGAGCACAACAGCTCTGTTCTTTCCATTACTACTTGTTTTTTCTATACTCTTTCTTATACCCTTGGCCCCACCCAAGCTTTGCTGACTGTTCCCTTTGTAGTCTTCTGCCAGCTCCTGTTTTCTTACCTCTTACTACACTAGAAACCACAGAGTGCTAGAACATGATACTGCCCTTCTACTTGACAGATTTATCCTTCTACAGTGAATGCATGCTTTTTTGTAGCCACTGAGATCTTTCAAATTGGCTGATATTTTGAGAATGAATAACTTAGATGTTCCTTGACATTCTGAATTATTCTTTCTTTGCTCCTGGCCATGCCACTCACTGGGAAACCTCTGGGCAGACTGGTTCAAGGTGCATTGAGAAATACCAGGATGTACTGCATGGAGCTATCAGGGTAACAGGAATATCTTGGCAACAGGCACGAGAGAATGCTGATCTTCTGTGGGTGTTATTACATACATTCCAACCAACACACAAAATAGCGTCCTTTATTGATTTGGAATTAAAACACCAGCAAGTTATTTTCTAAACAGAAAGAATGTGGGTGTTTATAAAACATCAAAACCCCACGGCGGCGTGGGCCCAACCATCACTGCATATTGAAAGCAGTACCTAGCAGATATCAGCAGACAACGTGGGAATACAACCGTTACTATGCAGTGCGGGGTCTCAAATATTGATCGGCATCAACTCCGGGGACATAAATTTGTCATCTATTGTTGCTGTGGGGAGGGTGTGGATACAACCAAAGCCCACAAGACCAGTATCTAAACCTCCTTGCGACTTGAGTTAAATGTGGGGCCAGGTTCTCCTCCCCAGATCTTCCTGGTACACAGGGCAGGAACAGCATTGTTATTTCCAAAACAACCAAACAACCACACCTACAACTCTCTCTCACTTTCTTAAGCCTCCTCATCAGGATGCCCAGGATTTTGAAAGAAATAAGGGCAAAATCCACCACTCCTATCTCCAGAATCACAAGTGTTAGAGCTGGACTGCTCCACAGTCCCTTCCTGTCTGACCCTGGCAACAAGCCTCGATTGTGACGACCCCACTTTGCAAAACCGCAAACACAGTTCAAAAAAAAATCCCTTTGTCATCTTTGAAAAGAGAATACAGAGGCATTAACAGACGGAGTTGAAAAAGCACAGTTACACATGGTGGCTAAACCTTTTCATTTGATAAACAAGTGGCTTCCTTTAGAAACAGTCATTGTTCATCTCAGAAACCGCCCCTCAAAGACTGTCCTCATTAAGGGTTTTAGTGTTGCTTCCAGGCATGAGAAGCTCGTTAGACACTAGCTATTTCGTTAATTTTAGTAAATATGTTATCTCAATTATGAAACAGATCACCATTGACTTAATATTTGTTTGTGAATCAATGCTAATTGTTTGGATAGTATTGGAGTTTTCTTTCAGGTGCATAAAAACAGCTATATTATGTTCTATTTCATATATTATACGAAAGTAGGGCTAAACTGAGAAAATGGAAAATAAACATCCTGGGTATATCTTCAAACACAGAAGGTCTGGAAAATTCGATCCTAACATATGAGAATTACCTTCACAGTACTTAGGATAAGATGGAGCGCTATCTGCTCGGAGGTGAATTAAGCCAACGATTCAACAAGGAAACCAGTTTACAAGGAATGTGCTGAGAGTCGCTCATAAAAAGGAATAAGCTGGAATGGAGGTATTCTCTGGTTGTCTTTTTCACTTCCAGTGTTGATACAAAACACAACCTCACAGGCCCTGTCTAGTCTCAACTCTAGCTACAAGATCGTCCTGTAACATCTGTTTCCCTGGGCCCTCCTCAGGTCATGCTAAAAGTCGGGAGAGGAAAACCTCAGAAGACACACCCTAGATTAGGCCCTACAGGTTGGACCCCATCCTGATGAGCCCTTCAGGTGCTCCTTAAAGTTATCATAGCCACGGGCAAGGTGAAGGTCACACATACCACTGATGCATCTGGAAAACAAACTCTTTGGCAGCCTGAAATCAAAAATACCTTCTCCCCTCTTTTAATGGCCTTTATATTAATGTGCCTCCGCCAATGGGGCACAGGGCAGCTTTTTCACTTGGGTCAGAAGGTTGTGGAATTCTTCCACTGCCTGCGAGTGTGCCATGGGGTTTAGCACCAGGTGCTGGAAGAGATTGACGGGCTCGGCACTCCGAAACGTCTTGGGGATCGGGATGGTCAGGGGTAGGAAGGTGTTGCCAATGAGGAAATGGTGGAGGGACCTTTGCTGGAGGCCCCGGCCGAGGAACCAGAGGATGTCCTGCAGCCGCTGGGACAGCATGCCGTGCTGCCAGTCCGTCAGAGGCAGCCGCAGCAGCAGGTGCATGAGGGCTGTTTTGAAGTGGTAAGAGGTAAGGATGGGGCGGGATGCTCCCTGGGGTAAGCTCTGAAGGTCCCGCAGACTTAAGATGATCTGGAGGCACTTGAGGTGACAGGTGTTCTCTGGAGCAAAACGCCCGACCAGCTTCAGGAACAAGTGTTCACAGGCTGCAAAGGACTCGGGCCAGTCCACACTGGTGAGCGGTTCCTGGTCAGGAGCCTGACTCACCAGATAGACCAGGGTGTCTTCCCGTTGCACCCCCAGGACCAGGCGGATGGAGAGAAAGCGGCCTGAGCGGTAGTCCAGCCTGAGCTTGCAGGAGTTGGTGGATGGTGGGAGGCTGAGCTTGAAGTCATACTTGTGGGCCACAAGGGCCCAGGCATTGCCCACCATGTTCCGGAACCACTGTACGGTCTTGCACACGTCCAGGTGGGAGCCCGTGCAGAGAGCCACCTTGATGGAGCTGCTGCACTTGCTCAAGATGGCCGAGTGATCCCTGTGGTGGTGCACCAAGCACAGCACGTCCCCCAGAAGCTTCTCGCGCTTGCACACACATTCCGACTCCACAAGCACACAGCCACAGCGGCAGCCGAGGGCCGGATCCCTCATCTCCAGCACGAACATAGTGCCCTGTGGAGGAATGATGGGTACCAGAATATCAAATTTCTGGGTCTCGTGGAGGGTTCCCCATTTCTCAAAGGCCGCCCCGATGCCCAGGCAGTCCTCCAGCTGTGGCTGAGCCTCTCGGCGGCTGAGCACCCGACAGGCCTCGATGAGGTCATCCACGAAGCTCTCCACGAACTCACAGGTGCAGGGCAGGTCACGGGTGACATTCTGGACGTAGTGTTTGTAAAAGGAATCCAGGGCCTCCCGCGAGGGGAAGTCAGTGAGCCAGTTGTAGGAGGTGACAGGCACAACACGGACTTCCTCCTCCTCCTCGTCGCTGCTGGAATCAAAGGCCGGCTCATGCTGCATGTTCTGTCGCAGGAGCTCAAAGACGAGAAAAAGGCCAAAGAGGCCAGCATTCCACAGGTTTCCCAGCATCCAGCTCAGCGGCCCCTCCTGGCCACTGGCCTGGAATGGCCACCCCATGTCTTTCTTCCCTAGCACTAACTGGTCACTGGAGGTGTCTCCTCTCCAGAAGTTCTCTGCCTTCTGCTTCTGTTCAGCGGCTCGCTTTCTCTCTTCAAACTCTATCTCCAACTGGCGCATCTCCTCGCTCATCCGCTTTTCCAGCTGCCGACTTCTGGCTAGTGTGTCTAGGTCCATCCGGTCACTGACCATCAGGGGGTGGTGAACTACATACATGACTGCCAGGAACACGAGGCTTATCAGAGCCATGGAGGCCTCTGCATCTGGAGAAGTAGGAGGGTGGGAGTCAGTAGTGATCTTCACCATTCATTTGTTCGCCAGTGCATATCCCACAGCGCCCTGGAACCCCATATCCTGGAAGTAAACTACTCAGGAGAAACAGAAAGATCACAGAGGTGGGCTTGGACAGAGCAAGGGTCTGCCCAGGTGGTGGTCTGGGAGAAAGGGAGTCAGCGGGAGATGCCACTCAGTCTTTCTGCTTTCCTTCCACATGGTGTGGATGGTCTTTAGGCCTCCAGAGTATGGACACAGCACTGTTTTCATTCCTGTGTAGGAGGGGGAGGGGGACCCTCGTGGGAGGGTGGCCTCACCCGACTCATTAGTCCACCGTGGGCACCAGATATGCCCTGCTGATCCCAGAGGCTCCCTTCCACAGGCAGAAAGCACTGATCTGCCTGGGCAACACCTTTCCTCTTACCAAGCAGCCAGCCCCAAGCCCCAGCTATAGCAACCCCCTCTGTGACTTCACAATCCTCATTCTGTCACCCTCTGTCATCAGACCTCTAGGCCTCTCCTCCTTTGTGCCCAGTGGGGCAACTCCCAGTGGGTGCCAGAGAAGCACGGTGCAGCGAGCCTGCTCTCCACAGCTTCCCCGCTGTGTTCTCTGAGGTCCTAAGGTGGCTGCCGGATGCCCTGTCGATGGGCCAGGCGCAGAGGCAGGCCTGACTCCACCTCTCAGCCCAGGAAAGTTCGCGAAGAACCAGGTGCCCAAAGCCACTTGACAGCTGCAGTAGTTGGATCCTCTGCCTCCCCACCCAGCACGAGGCCGGAAGCTTCTCGTATTCACCCCACAAGCTACTGGGCTTACCGAGATGATAAAGGACTATGCCGTGTGGGCGCTGAAGCCAGGTGGGGGACTCTCCTCCCTCTGGAACTTGGCCTTGCTCAGTCTCACCGCCTGCTCCAGGAGCCCTGTTAAAATTTCCAAGGTACCTAACAGCTGTGGCTCAAAGCAGGGTGACCCCCCCCCCCATTCATAACTTTCCCAAATTCCACGCCCAGAGATCTGAACTCTCATCCGCCTGCCCTCCCGGGGGTGTCTCCCGGGACCTGGGGCCAGGTTACTCACCGTCGGTGTTAGCTGGAACACGGTCTTAAAGAGACAGCGCGGCCTGACTGCCCCCGCCTTTTGGCCGGCGCGGTGGGGGCTCCGGGTGCCTCGCCGGGGCCGCCCGAGGGAGTGGCCCCGCTCCCCTCTCCCGGGGGGCGCACCATGTCGTCGGAGGGTCAGAGGGTCCGAGGGTCTGCGCGCGGCTCGCCCCGGAGCCCCACTCCGCGCCGCGCGCCGCCCCGAGGGCCGCAGCCCGGCACCGCGGCTCCCGCCGTCCAGGCTCCACCCCGCCCAGGCTCCTCCCAGCCCAAGCCCGCCGCGGAGCGCGCAGCGGGAGCGCCGCCCTGGGGCCCCTGGGGCCCGGGGTGCGGAGGCGCGCTTTTAGTGCGCCACCCGGGCTCTCGCGGGGTTCTGGCCCCGCACTCGCGGCCGAGGGGGTGCTCGCAGGCCGCAGCTGCTCGGTCTCCCGGGGGTGGCGCCAGGGGCAACCGAGGGTATACTTACTGGGAATTTGGAATGCACCGTACTCAAACAGTGACGAGGATGGTGGCATCACTAGGAATTGACCGGGGCAGGGGGGCGTCATTCCCAGTCGGGGCTGGTCCTGCGCAAAATGGCACAGGAGCTGGGGTGTGTCGTCAGCGTCGGTACTGTGTCTCACCCCAAGCCCACGCCCAGACTCAGGTGTCTCTCCCCACCTCCTTCCTATCAAGTGGCTGTCCTGTAAGGCCAGACGGCACTCGAAGACCTGGCTTGAGGCCTTACTTCTCGCTTACTAGCTCCGTAGGAGTAAGAATCCTAAACCTCCAGGGTAGCTCTGCCGATGAGAGGTGGGCGTATAAAGGAAAAGTTCACGAAGTGTGGAGAATGGACAAGCCTTATGATCCAGTAAGATAGCTCCACAAAAAGGGTTTTCGGAAAGGATCTTCAGAGTATAACAAAGAGCCCCCAGCCCTCCTGTCCTGTGTCAGCTAACCAAGGAGAAAAGGGGAAGTGCTATCTTTTCATACTTACTAGCTAAAGTCTTTCTGCTGAAAGACAAATTTCAGCCTTCCTTATCCAGGGTCAATGCATGGGGGCGGGGGGGGGGGGCAACAACTTGGACAGTGCTTCCAAAAATACTGACTTATTTCACTGTAGGAGGGGGAAAGACTATCTTCTGGCTAGCCATGACCGAAGTTCCAAAGTTTTTATTAACTTAGGGGCTATTACTGCTAAGCATTAGCAAAATCATGCCGTGACAATGAAATTCTCTTTATTTCTTAGCTTATGACAATGTTGAGATGGAAAAACATACATTCCAGAGTGTGCAAACGATGCTGTTGAAACCCATGTGTTTAGGGGCGCCTGGGTGGCTCAGGTGGTTAAGGGTCCCCTTCAGCTCAGGTCATGGTCTCCAGGTCCTGGAATCCAGCCCTGTGTTGGGCTCCTGGCTCAGCAGGGAGTCTGCTTCTCCCTCTCCCTCTGTCTGTCCCCCTGCTCACGCTCTCTCTCTGTATCTCTCTGTCTCAGATGAATAAATAAAATCCTAAAAAATAATAATAAAGCCATGTGTTTAAAGGTGTGTGTGTTCAAATAAGGGTTTGTTTCAAAAGTGATTGGCACGTTAAAAGACATTTGCTAGTTCGTGCTCATGAAGTTGGTTACTATAGCAAATAGACTCCAGGCTAGAGAACTATAATCCATGTAAAAATCGCACTTAAATCGACAAGAAGCCCTCTAGCAGCGAATATTTCTTGGCCTGTTTTTGGTGATTTTTCTGCTTTGGTGTGATGTGAAGCGATATGTTGGCTTAGTAAGATTAAAAGAAAACCAAGTCATTTGGACACCCTGGCCTTCATGCTATTGGTGATTGTACACAAATGACATGAGTAAACTGTAGCAGTGGCCACTCATTTTAACAACTGAACTCCTCTGTGGTGGGATTTATCCTTGTCAAGCAAGGAAACATGGTAGTTCCCCCCAGATAATTTTATTTTTATCATTAAAAAAGTAAGTATATATGGGGCGCCTGGGTGGCTCAGTGAATTAAAGCCTCTGCTTTCGGCTCAGGTCATGATCCCAGGGTCCTGGGATCGAGCCCAGCATCAGGCTCTCTCCTCAGCGGTGAGTCTGCTTCCTCCTCTCTCTCTGTCTGCCTCTCTGCCTACTTGTGATCTCTGTCCATCAAATAAATAAATAAAATCTTAAAAAAAAAGTAAGTACACAGAAAGAAAGTACCTGCATAATCTATATACGATTCTGCCTCTTGGCACGCAAGACCTAAAATTTAAGATTGTTAGTGTTTACTGGGGCACCTGATTGACTTGGAGGAACTTGCAGCTCTTGGTCTCAGGGTTGTGATTTTGAGCCCCACACTGTGTGCAGGTAGAGATTACTTAAAGAACAAAAGAGACAGTGTTTTGGTGAGAACAGTTGTTCAAAGGCTTGAAAACACTGGGAGAAATATCAGTAATCAATCTTAAAAACAACTCACATGATTCTCAGTGATTTTCTTTGGCTCGATGATTCAATAAGTGTTACTACTACTGCTTAGTTGTTGCTGTTTATTCAGGAAGTCAATGCAGAGTTTGCAATTACTGAAGAATTAGACTTTATGCATAGTCTGCATGAGACAACTAGAGGCAAGAATGTTTTAAAGATTTTATTTATTTATTTATTTGACAGACAGAGATCACAGGTAAGCAGAGAGTCAGGCAGAGAGAGAGGAGGAAGCAGGCTCCCTGCCGAGCAGAGAGCCCGATGCGGGGCTCGATCCCAGGACCCTGGGATCATGAGCCAAAGGCAGAGGCTTCAACCCACTGAGTCACCCAGGCGCCCCAAGGCAAGAATATTTTAAAAGAAGCTGAGAAAACATTAATTCACTACAACCTGACATGGAATCTGCTAATATATGTTACTACCAATGGTAATAAAAGTATATGTGGGGGAGAAAAAGGCTTAGATGGGGAAATTTACAAAGTCTGTGAAAATTTCAGGTGTTTAAGCCTATGGTTGGTTATTCATCGTATTATTCATTGGCAGATACTTTGTGGAAAATACTTGAATCTGTTATGTATTCATGAACCAATAATGTCAATGGTGAGCTTTGTTCATTCTCACTGGCTTAAAAATCATCAGTTCCGGGAATTTTCATCAGAAATAGGCACTGAGTATCTTGACTTGCCCAACTGTCATTATCAGTTTTCTATCTTTTTGAGTTTGAGGCTGAGATTAAAATTTTTCTACACAAGAACTACTTTCAACTACTCTTAGCAAACACTGAATGACTTTGGAAATTAGCTTTTGGTTGCAGACTTGATACTGGGGTGTTTTGGGTGGTTTTTCTGTGTGTGTGTGTGTGTGTGTGTGTGTGTGTGTGTTTAAGTAGGCTCTGCACCCAACATGGAGTCCAATGTGGGGCTTGAACTCATGACCCAGAGATCAAATCCTGAGCCAAGACCAAGAGTCAGATGCTTAACTGACTGAGCCACCCAGGTGGCCCTTGATACTGTTTCTTAATGAAGTCCATGTAAAATTACAAGATAAAATCGTGTTTATATGTAAAATTTATTCTCTGATGAAATCATTTTCACAAACTTTGAATCACAAGTAATATCAAGCGGCTTTTTAAAACTTCCTGTCCTGTCAAAAATAAAACAAGAAGATATCCATTCCTGCATACATCTGTAGCAGATATATTTTCTGAGCTCAAACCACATACAGTTTCAGCAGAGTTTGTCAGACGTCAGCGCAAGTGGAAAGAACACCTCCATATTTCAAAATCCACTTAACTGTGTAATCTTTGTCAGTAACTATACTGAAAAAACATTTTCAAAGAGGCAATAGGTAATAATTCATGAAAGATCAGCACTAACAGTTGAACATTTCCAATTAATTTGGGTGATAGGAAACATTAACCTTGAGCCCTAAGTGACACGTTATTTCCAAAAAATAAAAGAATCTCATTCTTTTCATTAGCAGCTCCATATTACCAAAAATAAATAAATAAATAAATAAATTGCACTCAATTATTATTACACCGTGAGTTTTGTCAAAATTTTGTGGAAATTTATTTTCTCTCATTATGTAAATGCCTACATAATTCTCACTTCTGCCTCTTGGCTGGGAAACACTGAAACATTTACTCTCTGGCCATTTACAGGAAGAGTTAACAGTCCTTTGTTTCTAAGCAGCGAAATGTGCACATTTCCCCAGAAATTCATTTTTTTAAAGTTTTATCTTTTTGTAAAAATGACACATGCTCATTGGAAAAATGCATATTACATAGGAGGAATAGGAAGAGAAGCTACCTTCATACCCCACTACCCAGAGATAAGTGTTAGAGATTTTGGGAGTAGCTTCAAGACATGGTTTGTGCCAGTATACCCAAAAATGTGCCCCTTGGAGAACTAGTTGTTCAAGCTGACCCTCCACAAACAGATTTGTATAATGTTTCTTGATAACTTTTTTTTTTTTTTTTTTTTTTTTTAAAGATTTTATTTCTTTATTTGAGAGAGAGGCAGTGAGAGAGCATGAGCGAGGAGAAGGTCAGCGGGAGAAGCAGACTCCCCGTGGAGCTGGGAGCCTGATGCGGGACTCGATCCCGGGTCTCCGGGATCATGACCTGAGCCGAAGGCAGTCGTCCAACCAACTGAGCCACCCAGGCGTCCCTCTTGATAACTTTTTAAAAAACTCGTAAACACAGGGCGTCTGGGTGGCTCAGCTGGTTAAGCGTCTGCCTTTGGCTCAGGTCATGATCCCAGGATCCTGCTCAGCAGGGAGCCTGCTTCTCCCTCTTGCTCCACCACTCCCATGCTTGTGCTCGCTCTCTCAGATAAATAAATAAACAAAATCTTTAAAAAAAAACACACCCTCATAAACACAAAACAAAAATGATCATTGTGAAAAGTTTGGAAAACATAGTAAAGTTTAAAAAATCAGTTTTTTAAAAAATCACCTTTAATCCTGTGGTATCCCCAGTTAGGATCCCCAGGAGGATGTGGTGGCATATTCATGTTGGGTAACTGAGGAGAGTTTAATTGAGGAACAAAAGAGTTCCAGGGTTTGGGGAAAACTGCAAGGGACATTTACTGTTCCTGGAGCTAGGCCAACAGGGAGCCTACGTCTGGGTAAGAGTGAGGAGGAGGGAGTGATTTGTTACCAAAACTTCAAGAGAGTAACTATGTGGAGAGGATGTCTGATAAGAAAATGTGGTCTTCAGTTGAGAGGATGAAGTCAACCCTGTGGGACACCACAGGAAGAGAGCTGAGTTCTCTCGAAACTCATTTCCTGCTGAAGCCTCTCATTGGCCAAAACCAACTGGAAGCCAGAGAACAGTCCTTCTGGGTCAGCGCGTGGCCCTTGATTCAGTCCTTCTTGGGTCAGCGCATGGCCCTAGGGCACAGAGCAAGAAAGAGAAAGAGAGGAGAGGGTCCGCAGGGGCAGAGAGAGATGCACCCATCTGCCAAAGGTCCCCAACCTCGTCTCCAAGGAGCACCAGTCTGTGAGCTCACACTCAGAAATGAACTGCCTCAGCTCCGTACAAACACATTTGGAATGCCACTCCTCAGACCACTGTGCTCTTCTCCTCCAAAAAGAATCAGAACTCCTCTGACGATGATGGCACACAGATCAGGACATCCAAAAAGTCAGGTGAGCCTATGACATCCCACTGATGTTAGAAAGTAAGAAAATCATTTATTAGACCTGTCTCAGGTGCTCTTAGAAAAGGTGCAAAGGGGCCACACAGAGAGACCGCCCACTGCTAGCATGAATGGCAGGTGGTGCAGGAAAAAAATCATTATGATCATTGGGAGAAGGTGATCCATGGGTCTGTGAAAATATTTTTAAAATGATATAATTTTTTTGAAGATTTTATTTATTTGACAGAGAGAAAGAGAGATCACAAGTAGGCAGAGAGGCAGGCAGAGAGAGAGAGAGAGAGAGGAGGAAGCAGGCTCCCTGCTGAGCAGAGAGCCTGATGTGGGGCTCGATCCCAGGACCCCGAGATCATGACCTGAGCCCAAGGCAGAGGCTTAACTCACTGAGCCACCCAGGTGCCCTAATGATATAAATTTTTAAAATGATATAAAGTTTTTGTAAAAGATTCCTGTGGTGCACCCATGTGTTTTCAAGAAAAAAAATTTTTTTTACCAAAATTAATCAAATCATGACACAAATCTTACTCATGTTTTGGTCATTACACAATAAACCAATAAAAATATAGAAATGTACTGAATGTGTAAAAAATAGAACGTGTAAGTCTACCTTAAAGTGGAAAATAGACCAAAGCATAGTAAGTGAAAAAAAAGCAGGTTACAAGACTAGCGGGAATGTAATCCCCTTGCATGAGTGTATTATATCCCTAAGAAAAAAGTTTCAAAGGGTGGATTCCGAATGTTTCCGACGATCCTCTGAGGATGGAGAGACTGATTATGGGTGACTTTTACCTCTTTCTGTGCCTTTTTCGAACTAGTTAACAATGATCTGGTAGTATTTTCACATTATAAAAAATGCCATTCAGACAGTGCGCAGTTCACGAATGAATGGGCTGTGTGCTCAAAGCTCTGCTGTGAGAGCTCACATTGCGTTTTCTAAAAAAGCAGGTGGGACCACGCTGACGTGCCCTGGGACCCGCTTTGTGCCCTGGCGCGGCCTCTAAGCGGTTCCGGAGACCAGGGCTAGGGGCTTCCTCCTACCGGTCAGTTCCCTTGGCCCCACGAACGCCCTCCCCAGGCTGAGACCGCCCCGCAGCCTCCCTTTGTCCCGCACCCCGCACCCCGCACCCCGCACGGACATGCTGTGCCGCCACCCTCCCGCGCGCTTTTCTGCCCGCTAGGAGCCCTCAGCGCCTGGACCAGCCCCCCCTCGACACATCAGGTTACCACCCGCGAGATGGGGTGTCACAAGGACGCCGGCGCACGGTTGCCAGAGCTGGCGACTCTCCAGGAAAGTGGAGAGCCTGTGAGAGAGGATCTGGGCCAGCCCTTCACTCATGCCACATGCAGATGGGTAAGGGGTGGGTAGATGTCCTAGATGAAGAGAAGGTATATTAGTTTGCTGCGGCTGCCATACAATTTTGGTGGCTTAATCCAACAAAAATTTATCCTCTCACAGTTCTGGAGGACAGAATTCCAAAATGAAGGTACTAGCACAGCCATGCTTCCTGCGAACGGTCTAGAGAAGAAGCCTTCCTTTGGCTTGTAGCTGTAGCATTCCCATCTGTCACTCCGTTTCCACATCACCTTCTCCAGTGCCCTCTATCTCCTGCAAGGAGGCTGTGATTGGGTTGAGGGAACAACCTAATAATACACATGGCATCATTTTGATCCTTAATTACATCTGCAAATACCCTGTTTTCTTTCTTTATTTTTAATATTTTACTTATTTGATCAGAGAAAGACAATTATATGATCTTTCTGATATGAGGAATTTGAGAGGCAGGGTGGACAGTTGTGGAGGGTAGGGAAGGAAAAAATGAAACAACATGGGATCGAGAGGGAGACAAACTATAAGAGACCCTTAATCTCACAAAACAAACTGAGGGTTGCTGGGGGGGTGGGGGTGGGGCTGGGGAGGGAGAGGGTGGTGGGTTATGAGCATTGGGGAGAGTGTGTGCTATGGTGAGTGCTGTGAAATGTGTAAGCCTGATGATTCACAGACCTGTACCCCTGGGGCAAATAATACATTATTTGTTAATAAAAATTAAAAAAATATTTTACTTATTTGACAGAGAGAGAGGGAGAGGGAGAAGCAGACTCCCTGCTGAGCGGGAAGCCCAATGCTGGCCCACCCCATGACCCTGGGATCATGACCTGAACTGAACCAAAGGCTGATGCTTAACTGACTGAGCCACCCAGGCACCCCCCAAAGACCCTTTCTTCAAAAAAGATCTCATTCCTGGGTTCTGGATGGACATGAATATTTTGGGGGTGAGGACACTATTTAGCTTCTTACAGACAGACATACAGATAGATGGATTAAAAAATAGACACTGCATGAGGGTATCAGAGGTTGAATTGTGTCTCCCCAAAACTCTCTGCTGAAGACTGAACCCTCAGTTCCTCAGAATGCCACTCTATTTGGCAATAGAATCTTTGCAGATAGATGATCGTGTCCACAAATTAGGGTGGGTTCTAATCCAATATGACTGGTGTCCTTATAAAGAGGGAACCTCCTCACACCCTCAGGATGGCTGCCATAAAGAGAGAGCTGAGAATTACAAGTGTTGGTAAGAATGTGGAGAAACTGGAGTCCCTGTATACTGTGGGCAAGCACGTAAAATGGTGCAACCACTATGGAAACCAATGGAAGTTCCTCAAAAAATTAAAAATAGAACCACCAGCTGATCCAGCGATTCCACTTCTGGGTATGTGCCCCCAAGGAACTGAAAGCAAGGTCTTGAAGAGATATTAGTACATCCATGTTCATTACAGCATTGTTCACAATAGCCAAAGAGCAAAAACAGCTTATGTGTCCCTTCTGGACAGCCACACTGAAAATTGTCTTAACCCAGAATGGAGGGCTGAGGTCCGTGATCAAGTCCTGGCTCTACCACCAGCTTGTTCTGTGACGTGGGCAAGTCACTTCCTGCCACTCTGGCCCCCGGCTTCCGATGTGTAAACATTGGGGTTGAATGGAATTCTTCCAGCTGGCATGGTTTTCATCTACTGAAAACAATGGCCCCAGTGTACCAGCAAGGCAAAAGCATGCCTTTCGTGCCTCAGACTCATTCAGCCTCAAGAACTGTGGGGGCCAGCCCCCCCAAAGTAGCCTAGGGACACTGATATCAGACCTGTGATGTCAGTACCCACACACTGGCTAAAAGAACCCAAGCCCCCAGTCTCAAGTTGTCACTAAATGATTACCTGAAAAGGCACAAGAGATTGAGATGAGGGTCCTGTCCTGCTTTCCTACCTATGATGCAATCAGCTTTGTGCCCAGTACCCACCAAGCAGGCCCTGACCTCACCCCATCAGCCTCCTAGGGCAATGTGTTCCTCTCCATTCAGCCGACCCAGACTAATCCTCTTGCCAGACACTAAGAGTCCATGAGACTCCCAGCTAGACTGGACTGGCTTCAACTTGGCCTCCCAGAGTCTGGTCTCTTCCTGCTTTGTCTTCTCGTTTTCGAGGATGACCCCACTTGTCAGAGCTGTGCTCTCCCCAGTTTCCAATCTGCCACTCTGCTCTGGACTGTGGATTGTTGCCTGACTTGCTCCTGAATGTTAACACATGGCACTTGCAAGGGCAGTCCCCTAGACCTCGTCACTAGCTGGATTCTAATTTCTCTTTCCAAAAGGTACCAGCAAAAAGAATTTTTTCCCATCTTGGGTTATTTACTTGAGTTTATTTCTGGTTGGTGACATTTTCTCAGACTCTAAAACTGTAACACACATGTTAGAGCAATTATATGAATCTTTATGGGGCCACAGGAAGTGAATACTAAGGTTGGGCTTCCCTGGCAAATCCAGGTAAACAGTCAACAGGACTATGTCTTTTTTTTTTTTTTTTAAGATTTTTATTTCTTTATTTGACAGACAGAGATTACAAGTAGGCAGAGAGGCAGGCAGAGAGAGAGAGGAGGAAGCAGGCTCCCTGCTGAGCAGAGAGCCCGATGCGGAGCTCCATCTCAGAACCCTGGGATCATGACCTGAGCCGAAGGCAGAGGCTTTAACCCACTGAGCCACCCAGGCGCCCCAGGACTATGTCTTAATAGTGGAATTCTTTGCTCATCCCCAAGCCCTGGGTTTTGCCTTATCCCTATTTACTTACTTCCCTAAATCCCCTTCTCCTGTCTTCTGGGTCTAAGTGTCTCCCTGCCCACCCCCGCCCAAGTCCCAGCATCAGCCCGTGGAGCAAGCAGGCATCATATTTTAAGGAATGAATTGATGTGCTTGGGCCTCTCACCCACCCCAATCCAGTCACTGTCCCTTTCCTGATTTTTTTTTAACCCCTCGGACACTCTGCCAGGCTAGGCCTTTGGCTCTTGTCCTCAAAGTGCATTGTTATCGCAGAAATGCAAAGATAAATAAAAGAAGCTTATTCTTGCCATGAAGGAGACACAACTTACCTTAGTTGGGAAAGAAGGAGGAGACGGGGGCGGGGGGGGGGCGGGGAGAGGCATAGAAAGGTTAGAGACTGGGGTGAGTGGTAAAGGAGGGACCCATCATTGCTCTGGCCTAAAACCCCCAGAGGGAGCCAATGGGGAGAAAAAAACAATTTTCCTCCTACCCTTCTAAGTTCTCTGTGGGGAACACTATAACAAGACAGATTAACAAGAGAAAAACCAATAGAATTTTATTAACATGCATACCTCATGTATACATTAGGAGATACCCAGGGAAAGAGAAGTCACTCTCTAAGATGGCTTAGAACTCAGACTTTAAAAAAACCACCTTCAACTACAGACAAAAGAAAGATGGGTGTGGGGGAGCCCAGTCATGGGAGATGACCAGGTAAAGTACAGAGAACAAGAGTGAGATTTAAGTGCCTTCTCCATGAATAAGAATTTCTTTTGATTTAAAGCCATTCTCTTTCTGGTGCAGAGAGGGAGATGCCTTTATAATTGGAGATTTCTTTTATAAGGTAAATTTCCCTTATAAAAGGGAAACTTCTGCTCTGTTTTCAGAGCTTCTCCTGTGTCTGCTGTTTCTCAAAATAATCAGCTCCAAATTATCCTAATGCCAGGTGCTTGGGTGGCTCGGTTGAGTGTCTGAATCTTGATTTTGGCTCAGGTCATGAGCTCAGGGTCCTGAGATAGAGCCATGAGTTGGGCTTTGGGGACTCTGTGCTCTGTGGGGAGTCTGCTTGAGATTCATTCTCTCTCTCTCTCTCAAATAAGTCTTTTAAAAAAATACTGATGCCAAAGAGGCATATTTTGGGGTGGTACTTTCTGGTCTTGTACAGTGTGAAGGGAACCCCTATAGTCTGAGGATTAGAGAGCTGCAGAGAGGACTGCACAGGAGTCTCTGAGGTGGGTAGAGAGGCCTGGAAAGCCCTCTATCAAGCTTCCCTGAGCCCTCAGAGGAGTGGAGGTAGCATTGGGCATGCAAGAGGGTAGTCCTCTGGAGCCCAGAGCCATACTCAGGACCTGCATGAGCCAGTGAATGTGGGCAGAGGGCCAAGGGTTGAGTTCCTTCTGAGACTCTAGGGGTGCCTTGGAGAAGGGGGGAATGTGGAAAATATAATGATAAAATCTTCTTCTAACTCAAAAATATTTCCACAAAGGTAGTAGAAAAAGAAACCAGTTTTATTATTGAATAAACATTAAATCGGAGCACCTGGGTGGCTCAGTGGGTTAAAGCCTCTGCCTTCAGCTCAGGTCATGATCCCAGGGTCCTGGGATCGAGCCCCGCATTGGGCTCTCTGCTCAGCGGGGAGCCTGCTTCCTCCTCCTCTCTCTCTCTCTCTGCCTACTTGGGATCTCTGTCAAACAAATAAATAAAATCTTAAAAAAAAAAGAAGCTTTAAAAAAAACATTAAATCAGTGAAGGAAATCAATGTCACCCCAAAATATGCCTTTTGTCATAAAAATTGTGTTGAGCTGAAGGCAATTAAGAAGCAACAAGTGCAGGAAAAGCTGTCTCTACCATGTCCCTTTATGCCTAAAGGCAGGACATAAATTCTCCCTTTACTGGAGACAGACTCTTATCAACCCAGAGACAGCACCAGAGGATTCTGCAAGCACACTTCACTCCATTAGCTTCTCCCTGTGGGTTTACCTTCCCACAGTTTGCTGCCCTTGGAAGCTTAATACTGTCTTCCATTGTCCTATCTTTTCTCCACAAATTGGTTGTTCTTTTCTTTTTAAAGATCTGTTGAGAGAGAGAGAGCACTCAAGTGGGTGGAGGGGCAGAGGGAGAGAGTCTCAAGCAGACTCCATGCTGAGTGCAGAACCCAAGGCAGGGCTGGATCTTACAACACCAAGATCATGACCTGAATGGAAATCAAGAGTTGGACACTCAATCAACAACCACCCAGGCGCTCCTACAAATTTCAGCTGCATCATAAGCCAGAGTTCTAAGCCATCACTTTGAGTGGTTTCTCCCACTGTACAGGTTAAGAAACTGTTTTTGTCTTGTTAGAGTCCCAGCTGAAAATCCCAGATGGTTAGAAATAAAATTTTGCCTCCCCTACCCCAGAATGTGATGCACTAACTCCATCAATGTTTGCATTTTTTAAAAAAATAGTCTTGGGATGCCTGGGTGGCTCAGTCAGTTAAGCCACTGCCTTCGGCTCAGGTCATGATCCCAGGGTCCTGGAATCGAGTCTCACATTGGGTTCCTAGCTCAGCAGGAAGCCTGCTTCTCTCTCTGCCTCTGCCTGCTACTCTGCCTGCTTGTGCTCTCTCTCTCTCTCTCTCTCTGATAAATAAATAAATAAATAACTAAATAAATAAAATCTTTAAAAATAGTCTCCATGGGGCGCTTGGGTGGCTCAGTGGGTTAAAGCCTCTGCCTTCAGCTCAGGTCACGATCCTAGGGTCCTGGGATTGAGCCCTGCATCGGGCTCTCTGCTCAGCAGGGAACCGGCTTCCTCTTCTCTCTCTCTCTCTCTCTCTCTCTCTCTCTCTGCCTACTTGTGATCTCTGTCTGTCAAATACATAAATAAAATCTTTAAAAAAAAATAGTCTCCATGCCCAGCATGGGGTTCAAACTCAAAATCTGAGATCAAGAGTCACCAGTCAGGTGCCTCAATATTATCTTTTTATTTTTAGGATTTTATTTATTTAGAGCACAAGCAGGGCAGGGACAGAGGGAGAGGAGGAGAGAGTTTTTCAAGCAGACTCCACACTGAGCATGGAGCCCAACACCAGGCTTGATCCCATGACCCTGAGATCATGACCTGAGCTGAAATCAAGAGTCAGACTCTAAACTGACTGAGCCACCCAGGTGCCCCTTTTGCATTTCAAAAAGCAGCTCCCAGGTCTCTGAGGAAACTTTCCTGAGCTGTGAGACTGGCCAGAGTACTAATGGCTTATTTAGTCATTATAAAGATTTATGTACATTGAAAAAGACAGAGAAAAGCATTCTGAAAGGAAAGGGAGTGAATTAAAGGAGAATTAAGCATCTTATTTGTAATTTGTGTCTGGCCTCATGGCGACCTGACTGAGCCCCCTACACTTGCCTGGGCTTGTTCTGAACTGGCCAGGGTAATTTCTGCCACACAATGGAATGGAAACTTAACCCAGGAATTCAATCAAGTGGAGATTTTTTTTTTAAAGTGGATTTTATTTTCACATATTTGAATTCCTGCTGTACACCATTTAAAGCATTTAAAGGTAAATGAGGTTTAATTCTCACAAAAAGCACATGGCTTCTGACTAGGAAGAGATATAGGAGCTTCCTCTCAGAGAAGCCAATACACGCCTCCCTTTGCTCTGACAACTTAGCTGGAGGGCACAGCATAGCATGTGGCAGTCATATTCCTGTCCCTGACACACACCCGTCAGTCATACCTTGGTCAGAAGCCCTGCCTAACACCTTCCATGGCTCACACTGCTTTCTGGCCAAAGTCCAGGTGTCCACACTGACTCAGGTCCCAGGGCTGTATCCGAGTCCATCCTGACCCCTGGGCCTCTCTGAGAGCTCTCTTTGGTTCCTTGAGAGTACCTGGCTATTCCTTCTGGTGAAATCATGCTTACCCACCAGGTGTAGCTGGAAGAGCACTGTCTCTGGGGGCCTTCCCTGACTCTCCCAGGACTGGGTTAGGTGCCCCCTTAAGGGCCATCCCTCCCATAACCCCTTGAGGGAAGGGCCCTTTCTTTCCATCACTGGTGCCTCAGTAGATGCCAATTAGAGCTGAATGAGTAAATGGTGGGCAGGTGGGTGACCAGGGCCTCCCTCACCCAGGGCAGTCCACCACACCCTGTCCTCTCTCAGGGCCAGCAGCATGCAGTGAGGCCCACCTGATGAGCAGCAGGGCATGACCATGTCCTGGAGCTGACCTGTGTATTTTGCCTCCAGCACACTGTGCCTGGCTGCCTGGCCCACTGCAGTCTGCTCACTGCCTCTCAGATGCAGAGCTGCTTCTTGGCTCACGTGGGGAAAAGGATGGATGGACAGATGGACAAATGGGAGGACTTACACCTCAGGGCCATAGTCTCCCTCCTGGGGGGTTCCCCAAATCTCTCAACTCTTCTTGCCTGCCTGGTGGGGATAGCCAGACCAGGAAAGTGGCCAGAAGGGTAACTAGGAGGGTATCAGCCTGGGAGTACCCGCATGACAGAGCCCAGAACCCGGAAACAGTGAATTTTAGGACAATGGGGGAGAGGCAGGATGGCCTGTGGGAACCCAGCGTGGCACCCAGCCACACAGCCCTTAGGGCTATGTTCATGTACTGTTTTATCAGGCAGGCCTTACTGTGGGCAACTTGAGTTTGTCTCAGTAGATGAAGGGTTAAGGTAGGATTCGCTCCATTGATTTTGACTAAAATGGCCCCTTTGGGATAGAATTAGCACTTTGCTGCATAAGGGAGGAGAAAGTTCTCTTACACTCTTAGGTTCTGGACCTAAGTCCTGCAAATTAAACTAACAAAAGACAGATTAGTAGGAGAAAAGTATATAAGTTTTATTTTATGTGTATGGGGGCTTCACAGAAAAGAAGTGAAAATCCCAAAGAAGCTGTTAGACTCTGGCATTTTATATACTATTTTAATAAAGGGTGATAAATTATGGAGAAGTGACTAGACAAAGGAAAGGGGGTTTGGGGACCTAGAGGCTGTAAATTGTGGGGAGGTAACCAGGAAATGTATGGTAAATGAGGGTTGTTTAGGAAGGTTTGTTATGCAAACTCATCTCTGGAGTCTCCAGTCTTGTTATGGGAGAGGGACCAGTTTCACGAATGGAAATTTATGTCCTACTTTTTAGCAGAAATGGTTAGAGCAGAGAGTTCTACCTGTGCCTGCTGTTTCACAATTGCCTACAGCTCAAAATAATCCTTATGCCAAACTGGCCTATTTTGGGGTGGAATTCTGGACCCCTTCAACTGCATTAGCTGAACAGATCATCGCAAACCTACATACTTTTGGCACCTTGTTTTTATATAGAGAAGCTAAATATATTTAGGTTTGTTAATAAACATGAAAAACTATCTTATAAAGAAACATGTTTCTATTCATAAAATTGGCTAGTCTGCTCACACAGAACTTCTGGTATGTTTACTAACTAGTTCTTTCTGTAAAAGAAAGGTTACAAACATTTAAAAATTATAATCAACATATGTAGTTAAAACTACTAGAAATAATAAGGGTGAAGAAAAACAATGCGTAGAAAGAGTACGCAAGAAAAGTAGGATGTACTTATTCAGACGGAAAAGTATGAAGGATGTGTTTTTGCTGTGGGGAAAAAGAGAGTTATTTTCTTTTAAAAAAAGAATGGTTGTTCCAGAATGAAAGGAGGAAAATATAGAAAAATAAACAAACGCCTGAATGGATATAAGAAATGTGTAAAAGTTTTGCAGAAAATAGACCTTATCTCATGTAGTCAAGCTGAATAAGACCCGAACAGATTTATTTTAAGGCCTTTTTTTTTTTTAAAGATTTTATTTATTTGTCAGAGAGAGAGAGCGAGCGAGCACAGGCAGACAGAGTGGCAGGTAGAAGCAGGCTCCCCGCCCAGCAAGGAGCCCGATGTGGGACTCGATCCCAGGACGCTGGGATCATGACCTGAGCCGAAGGCAGCCGCTTAACCGACTGAGCCACCCAGGCGTCCCTTTAAGGCCTTTTTAAAAAAAGAGCCTAATAACAAAAGCATACTGGTGCAAAACTAAACTAAAATATGGTCTTCTTTCTGTTAGAATGACAAAGTTTCCTGAGATTATCAGTCTGCTCTTAATAAGAGATTGTAAAAGGTTTCTTCTTTACTTTTTGGTAATCTGCCAAGGACACCAAGATTTTATCAGAATAATTTCCATGCTTTATGCTAACCTTTATCATATCTTTGATTATTTAAAAGAATAAAGACTTTCCATATTAAGGAGAGCTAAGGTTTTTTT